>JXPG01004608.1:0-13014 GCA_001015175.1 Megaselia abdita | reverse complement strand
CCGAAGGGTGGGTCGCGCCAGCTTAGTTTGTTAGAACTTTTTTTCATGGGTAAATCGAATTAGAAGTCCAATCTGTTTTAATATACCATCTATAAATACCACAATATGATAATCACTTCTTTTCTTTCAGATATGTCAAAGAATAAGAAGCTGAGGAGCATTTATTGGAATAAGAATAAGTATCCATATTATGGATTAAGGCAAACATTAAGGTTTATTTTCCTCATTACACTGTTAAAAATCGAAGTGTAAATCGTTACACCTCAATCGGTGCAGCAAAAATTACACGTTTTGAGGTGTAATGTCTACACTTCAAAAGGTGTAGTCATTTTTATAACTGCAATGAAATACACGTCAATAGTTATGTAGAAGTGTTTCAGGCAAAAAATTTCAAAAATTATTTACACCTGCAGTTTTAAAACTTACACGCTCAGAGCTATATGTACACCTCAAACGTGTAAATTTAACACCTCGATTTTTAACAGTGTTAAGTGGTCGCACTTATATTATGTGTAATGTTCAAAATTTTCGCGATATTTTCACAATAGATGTTTCTCAAGGCATTCGAGATAGTGAATTTTCTTGAAATTGAAGTATAAGCCGTCCCGCCAGAGGGACAATGGATGTAGTCAGTTATCAGTCAGTTTTGAGTCTTTAAAAATATTTTGCAAATAAAATTAAGGAAAATGCGTGTAACTGAAAATTGGCTTTTTCGGGTAATTTTCTAGAGGCAAATGAACATAAACGTAAGCTAAGGTTTTTTATAAAATTTTGAATATGAGGGAGTGAGTGAGTGGATGAAGGCTTGATTTTGTGGATGAAGGTGTGAGTGAGTGAATAATATAGACAGAATCTTGGCAGCAGCGACATACTGAGAGATAGAAAGGGAAAGATTTTTACTTCAGTCGTAGAAAAGATCAGGGCAAGTACCCATGTAACTTTTTTTAAGAATGACATAATGGTGATATCATCCTCAGTTTTTGTCTCCAGTTAATCCCCACTACGTCGTGATGATATCACTATGATATCATTTGCGTATCACAACGAGTTTTCACACTAATACATTGATAAAAGTCAAACGAGACCTTCTCTGGACAAAAAAATAATTCCAGAGAAAGTCTAGTCTGATATCACCATGATATCATCTGCATATCACCCAACGAGTTTTCGCACTAATACATTGTTAAAAGTCAAACGAGACCTTTTCTGGACAAAAAAAATAATTCCAGAGAAAGTCTAGTCTGACTTTTAACAATGTATTAGTGATCATCTTCTACGAAATACGTCGTTGGTGACTTCAATACTATGGTTAGTAAAGAGGGATTTTAACATCGGCTCTTCTAGGATATCCATGAAGAAGATTAGCAGATTAGAAGATGCAGATTAGCAATACCTTAAAGGTGCTCAAATCCAACGAAGCATTCTTGCTAGGGAGGTCGCGCAAGTTGTATCCAATATGTACAAGCCAGCGAACCAGCAAAGGGAGATTTACAAGGAAGAGCTGTGTAACTATGTCGGTCAAAGAAGCGCAGCTTCTTCTGCAACGATGCATCTGAAAATCTCATGGTTAAAGATGATGATCTCGCTATATGGAAAGAGTATTTTTCAGAATTTCTTGACAACGTTACCTGTGATACACTTGGTGAAGAAACAGAACTGCCATAAGAATGCTGAAAACAAACAAGAATCTTGGGTCCGGTGGAATTTCAGCTGAGCTCATAAAAAGCGCTGAAGACAGCTTCATAGAATAAATGCATCAGCTTTTCCAGAAGATATATATGCCAAGTGAGTGGAGTATTAGACAAAAAGACAAAAAGGACTGTAAAAACTACCGAGGTATTGCGTTCGTAATAAGATTCTATCTTTTATCCTATGTGAGCACCTGAAACCTTTCCTCTACAACATAATTGCAGAATAGAAATGTGGCTTCAGACCACCTTCGACCAGATCTTCACACTGCAGAAGATACTTGAGAAGACCCGTGAATTCCAAATTGATAAGCGCCACATATTCATTGATTTTATAAATATTTGTATCTTGATCTGCCGATTGCCTCGCATTCCGTTAGTATGTGTAAGATACTTTCCGTACTCCCATTCCTTCACAAAAGCGACATTCATCAGACTTTGTGAGGATTAATTGTTTGGCATGTTTCCTAAGAAGATTGTGATCCTTGAATATTGCGCAAAATTTATTTAACAGTGTTCCTGTTGTGTTTTAGAAAATGTTTGCTTCTTCCTTTATCAATCGCCGGCCAAAAGGTCTTAGCATGTTCTCAGATTCTTCCATCTGTCATTATGTTCCTCTTCAGTGAATTGGTTTATCCGCTGTTTTATGCTATATGGCGGTGTCAATACGGTTTGTAAAGCCCTGTTAACATCCAGAGCTAACCCGTTTCTGGCTAATTCATCGGCTTTTTCATTTCCTTCATGATTATCATGCCCTGGTATCCAACACATCCTGATGTTGTCTCTGGTATAAGCATCATTCAGGTNTTTTTATAAATTAGCTCTGAAGTTTTTATTTTTTTTTTTAAGTTTTTAAGTTTTGTTTTATTTTTAAATGAATGTTTTATGAATAATAATTCTACAATATTAATTTAAAAAAAATTATGGTATCCAATACATCCTGATGTTGTTTCTGGTATAAGCATCATTCAGGTAATAGCGACATTCCGCAATTCACCTTGATTTGATGGTGTTGTTTCCCATAACGGCATGGCTATCTGTGTATATACAGATATTTTGGCCAATGCAGTTGGAGTCCTTTATTTGCTTTGTAGCAATTACAATGCCTACGACTTCAGCCTGTAAGATTGTGCATGAGTCTTTCAGCTTTATTGACTTAGATGGCTCTATCGGACATGTTCGTATAAAAAAGAACCAATCGCACACTTTTTGGGTTGAGCAGGGTTCTCAGATCTAGGGTTATATGAAGAAACACTAAACTGACGATTTACAAGGCACTCATAATACCAGCTCTGATATATGGGCCGAATCGTTGACAATATTAGAATCAGTTAAAAACCTGTTAGGGTATTTGAGAGGAAAGTACTGCGTATGATTTATAAACATATTTGTGAAAACAACGACTAGAGTATTTGCGCTATAATTATGAGCTATATCAGTTGTATAAGGACACCAGGATAGTTCAAAAAATGCCGAAACTACAGATGATGCTGATAAAAATCGCTTTCACTATTCTTGATAGGAGATGAAGGCGAGGTCGGCCAAGACTCCGATGGCTGGACTGTCTAGAAGAAGAGCTAACATCAAAGGGCATCAGCAACTGGACGACAATAGCTGTAGATCGAGTGAACTGGAGGCAAACGATTTGTAGATTGTGAATCGACGGAGCGGTTCGTAAGTTCATATATATATTGATTTGGATTTATCATACAATATAATTAAGAATCATTTATTAAGAAAGTGATTAATGTATGTAGGCTGTTGTTTATATCTGTAGCTGAAATAAAGATTATTATTATTATTTATGTGAGAGAAAAAAGAAACAAAATATATATTACAATTCCAGTGAAGCGAATCAAAATTATACAACATTTATATAAGAAAATAAAAAGAAAGGAAAGTAATGAGTAGATAAGGACGTGAATGAGGATTAGAGCGAATGAAGCATTGAGTTTGTGAATGAAAGAGTACATGAGTGGTTGAGGGCGCGGCGTGAGTGCATCTGTATCTTGTCGTTCATTCATCCATTCGATGATTAGACCTGAAGACTTGAAAAGTGTGGACAAAACCACCACGCCTTTCCGTGGAACAGATCGTGTTAGAATTTATGGCTTTGGGTTTTTAGAAATTAGCTCTGATTTATGTTAAGACTTTATTACTTTTTGTGAAGATTTGTTGCGAATTTTTACGAAGACAAACTTAAGGTTTGTCTCTGAGTTCTTCCTTGATATTTCCTATTTTAAGAGTGAAGACTTAATTAAGTTAAATACTTCAAAAAGTGTGGGCAAACACCCTACGCCTCTCATACGCGAGACAACTTCATGACAACAGATTGAGCTAGAATTGATGGCTTTATGTTTTTATAAATTAGCTCTGAAGTTTTTATTTTTTTTTTTAAGTTTTTAAGTTTTGTTTTATTTTTAAATGAATGTTTTATGAATAATAATTCTACAATATTAATTTAAAAAAAATTATGGTATCCAATACATCCTGATGTTGTTTCTGGTATAAGCATCATTCAGGTAATAGCGACATTCCGCAATTCACCTTGATTTGATGGTGTTGTTTCCCATAACGGCATGGCTATCTGTGTATATACAGATATTTTGGCCAATGCAGTTGGAGTCCTTTATTTGCTTTGTAGCAGTTACAATGCCTACGACTTAAGCCTGGAAGATTGTGCATGAGTCTTTCAGCTTTATTGACTTAGATGGCTCTATCGGACATTTTCGTATAAAAAAGAACCAATCGCACACTTTTTGGGTTGAGCAGGGTTCTCAGATCTAGGGTTATATGAAGAAACACTAAACTGACGATTTACAAGGCACTCATAATACCAGCTCTGATATATGGAATGGAATCAGCTCTTATTAGAATCAGATAAAACCCTGTTAGTGTATTTGAGAGGAAAGTACTGCGTATGATTTATAAACATATTTGTGAAAACAACGACTAGCGTATGCGCTATAACCATGAGCTATATCAGTTGTATAAGGACACCAGGATAGTTAAAAAAATGCCGAGACTACAGATGCGATTGCTGCTGATAGGAGATGAAGGCGAGGTCGGCCAAGACTCCGATGGCTGGACTGTCTAGAAGAAGAGCTAACATCAAAGGGCATCAGCAACTGGACGACAATAGCTGTAGACCGAGTGAACTGGAGGCAAACGACTTGTAGATTATGAATCGACGGAGCGGTTCGTAAGATCATCATATATATATATATTGATTTTGATTTATCATACAATACATTTTTTGTTAAGTTTGTTTTTTTTTTTTGTTTAATGAATGTTTTATGAATAATTCTACAATATTAATTTTTAAAAATTTATTTTTTTCCTTACTAAATTTTAATTTTTGAACCTCTGATTTATTTCTAGGATTTATAACTACAATTTTTGGATTTGTGTCTTAATTTTTGATTTATGACTAGGGTTTTTGGTTGTTGTATGTATTTCTCCGTGAAATTTGTAAAAACTGAATTAAGTTGGAGACTTGGAAATATGTGGGCGCGACAATGAAATTCTGATTTTAAGTTTTGTTTTAACTTTATGGAGAATGTTATATATATAATAATTTTACAACGTTAATTTTAAGACTTGCCGTTTCTTTTTTACAAGATTTTAATAAGGATTTTTAACTGAATCGTGTTAAAATTTATAAAGAAGAAAAACAAAAAAAAAAGAGTTTTCCAGTGAGATTTAAACTTCTGAGTTATATTAAAGCTTTCGAATTTTGACGAATATTCAGGTTTGTGTCTGAACTATCGAGTTGGTGTCTGGTGTTTGTGGTTTTTATTGCATGTATTTTTCTTTGAAATTTACTATTTTGAAAAGGCTAGAAAAAGTTGAAGACTTGAAAATGTTTGGGCAAAACCCCCTGTAACCCCTATAATTATCCTAAAATATTAATTTTAAGATACTTTTTTCCTAACAAAATTCCAATACCAATCGCCTCAGAAAATTAATAGATAAAATTTAAATTTATTAATTTAGAAAACTAAAAAAGCTAAAAATTCCATTAGCGGGATTTGAAACCACACAAAAGATAATTTCCTAATATCAAACTTTTGCTGAGAATCGAGCTCAGAATCGTCAGAGTCGAAGGCCAGAGAACTAGCGCCTACAGCAACCAACTACCTGTAGAGAAAACGATGTAGTAAAGTGGTTAGAGTTGTTGTCTTCCAATTCCACGATTTGTTCATTCACAAGATATGTTCAGCCTCTCTTTTTCTGGTCTAAATATGGTTAGTTCGCTATCATATTACTACAAAATAATAAAAAAATATCGCTATTGCCGTCATTCGAACCTTGGTATTCTCTTGACATTTTTGTTAATAAAAAGCAATTATTGCCATAAAATAAATAAAAAAAGCAAGCTCAACAAAAAATATAATCACATCCTTCTCAAAGTGCAACTCTCATTCAATGTGTTGTAACTGTAAGAGAAAATCTTTTCGTCCTCGCTGACTACAATTATGACGTGATTCAATTTTGCGGTTGTAATTATTTTCTATACATAGAGCATAGACCATAGAGCTAGAATAAAAAGGGTTGAACTGAACTGATTTTTTTCGTAGTCGTTTTGTTCCTCGGTGTTTGTGGAAATCTAAATTTGTATAAATTTCCATTCCAAATGTTCTATTTAATGAATGAGATTCAGTTTTTTTTCATTAGATCCTACAGTGACAGTGACTACTGACTGGTCGACCCAGTCCATAATCAACAAACACTCACTGGCCCATTCTATACCTACTCATTGTATTTACGGACTAATGAAATGAACAGATTGACCAACCATTTTGAAGTGAATGAATGAAGGCTAGTCCAAAGAGAATGAATGCTAGAGATTCGCATTGCATTGTTAGTTAGTTGCCATAAAATGCACCTCATAAATCTTTCAAGTTAATTAGTTGTTGTTTGTTTTCGAGAGTGTTTTATTATTATAATACTTAAAAATTGTTGTGTTATGGTCATTTTGATGCAATAAATCATTCTGGGGAAACACTCTGGAGATATGATGCTTCATTTCCAGCTCTGCTCTATTCTATATCTCTGTCTAAAAAAACGAACAAATTTCATATGGATGGGTTTCGAATTGGTTTTGTGTTTTAGCATCCGACTAAAATAGTAGTGAATTCAAAAATTTATAGAAAATATATTTTTTTTGATTTATTTTCCTAAATCTCTTTCGAAATTACTATCCCAATCATCCTTTTTCAGAGGTAGGTAGGTTTTTAGAATAGAATGGTTTTGTTTTTTGGTTTCCATCCATTCCATTCCATTCATCCATCCACCCACCTGACATAAAATATGATAGGGGTATATTTTAGTTTTCAGGTTTTTAGGGTGGTTAGTTTGACAGGGTTGGGATTTTATTGTATTCTGTGAATGATGGAGAATGTTGTTCCGTTCATCTCTTTTCATAGGGGAATCCAAATCATATTCTGCGTCTGATAAGGGTAATTATCTGATTCGTATTATTAATTTATTTTCTAATCTCGTTTCGTTTGAATTCGTGTGATTGTGTTACATTTGTGATATGTTTTATGGGTTTTACTTATGATTAGTGGAATACATTGAGTTTTTTCTTTTCTTTAAAACAATGTACCTATACTCAACAAGTTTTTTGAGCTATTTTTTGCTTAATACATTTTTTCGACAATTCAAAAGTGGGCAATTTTAACAAATTAAGACGATTTTCATATAGTGGAAGATAAAAAGGATAATCCAAGATAATCTTAGTAACTTTTTCTGAATTGATTCTAATCTGTCACTATGAGTGATATATGAGCCCTCCGAACAATATTCCATTTATTGTCTTATCAGATATCATATTATATGCAAAAACAAAAAATCATACCTACTTTATAGTGTTAATAGTTGATATCAAGTAATTATGATGAGGAGCAATAAATGATAGTCCATCAAGACACGGAAACGATTGAATTCCACTATTCTAGACAACTTCTGCAAATGTAGATCGTTGTCATAAATAATCCCAATCTTTTTTCCCTTAAATTATATTTGGCTCTTATCTAAGTTGAGGTGTATTAGATTGGTATTACACCAATTGCAAATAGTATTTAAGGTATCCTGTAAACGTTCACAATCTTCAAGACATTTCACAACTTTGTAAATCTTGCAGTCATCTGCATATAATATGATACTTGAATATGTTTGATGTAGAGGTCATCAATTCACAAAATGGATAGCAATTGCACTAGATGGTTGTCTTGTGGTTCCCCGATGCTACGCTGATTGACGAAGATGTAAGCAAATAAAAGTCAATCTATTTAAAATTTAGAAGAAAATACAATTTAATACAAATTATAACTTTATCAAAAAGTTCTGAAAAATCCGTATAGATATACATTCTACCTCAGCCCCAAGCAAAATTACGTATCGTTGATGTAGTAAAATTAATCAAGTTTATTGATGTGCATTTGTTTTTCATTAAACGACGCTGCGAATCACAAATAATCAAATTCCAATGATAGTTTATGGAGACACAAATTATCTTCTCTAATAGTTTAGGAATGACTGATAATTTTGCAATCATTCTATATAGATATAATTTTATTTAGTTTTTCCTTTTACTTTTCAGTGGAATAATTTGCTGTGTCACATGTCGTTTGAAGAGAATTATGAATGTTAATTGTTAATCCAATCAAATGAAGACATTCTTCTGGACTTTCGTATTTGTCTGGGTTTAATTTGACATTTGAAAGATCAAAGTCATCAAATATCATACAAGTCACACTATCATCAAAATTCATATCCATGTATGATTCAGAAACAAAACACTTTTTTCCACTAATCACAAATGAAACTCAAAAAATTTCAATATCCTCAGGTGTATTTAGCTGAAGAGGATTTGCGTCCCTAAACACTCCAATCATTAACTCTCCATCATTTCTAAATTTACTATATTTTTTTTTATTACAATCAAGTCGGAAGTTATACTTATAATAAAGATTTTAAAATGTGATGAAAACGACGACAAATAAAAATCTTTTAATATTAATATTAATGATGTTCCACTGGATTCGAATTCTCTTCTCAAATTTGTTTCGATTACCCAGAAAAAAAACAATTAAGGATTAAATTCATTCCAATAAAAACAAATAAATCTTTTTGTATTTTGAGGGAAATATTTTTAAAACTATTTGGATTTGTTCCTCATCATAAAGCTTCATAAAATTAACACCTCCAGATGGAGAAATGAAAAAGAAACTTATTAGCTCTATAGTTAAAATATGTTGATAAAACATATATTCAAGAATTACAGAAATTCTTGAGCTTAAGAACGATATAGCAGTTTTATCTAACTACATTCTGGATTACAAATGGAATCCTTTACTTTATTGAGCTCCCGAAATTATACAAATAAAAGTTCCTGATGACATGCGGTGATACTATGGATGAAGAATATGATCACTACAACAATATAAGAGCTTTGCTGGATCGAATTCAAAGCCAAACTTAACAAATCCAAAGAAGAAGTTTCTCGTTTCTTTGAATTATTAAATATTCATTCCAAACTTGAGCACACAATCTGTAAATTTCTCTTCCTAATTCTAGGAATTTAAAAATGTAATTAATGATTCAACAGTGTTAAAGTATTGTGATTTGAAGAAGCCAATTTGTTGTTCGCTATTGGATTTGCTCTAGAACCTTAACAGAAGATGAATATTATTAAGCAATGGGAGAGAAGAATTTTACTAGAAGTACTTTTTGGTTTTGACCAAAGGTGATAGTTTGAAATATAAAGTTACTGTTAAAAATAAAAATAAACTTTTAATAAAAATATTCAAGGCAAATCAGTCAGTTGTTCCAAAAACTGCTCTTCATCAAGAGCACTCGTAACGGATTTAGTTGAAGAAAGTTTCATTGAAAGCTGAGTTTTTAATGTATGCATGTAAAGATGGTGAAGACAGGGTTCCTTATGAGTTTGCATCTCCTAATGTTCTTGCTCTAGCAAAAGAATATACTAGGTATCGACATGAACTTATTTTCAAAAATATAATTTTCCAGATCTTGTAGAAAGGAGATCCAAACAATGTCAGTAACTATAGAGGAATCACATTTATGAACTATGTAGCAAAAATTCGAATGGCGATTCTAAATAGGCATCTCGAAATTGGTAATTATAAATAAAAAACTGTATGAATACCAGGCAGGTTTCAGACCTTAGAGAAAAACAAAGCTGTTTGATATCATATTACTCTTAGCTTGTTTTTTTAATTCATGACATTTATGTTCATGACATTCTACAAGGAGGACTTTATATTGATGACTTGAATGTTTGACAAATGCGGTTTACATTGTTAGATTTTGCACCTACATATGCCATTTACCTAGAAACAAATATATATTATTATATACGATGAGGAAATGTTAACGAATTGTCAGAAAAAAGATCTTCTGGTACAAGCATTGGAGTGAACCTTTAGAAGAGCAACATTGTATCATAGTAGAATTATAGATTTTTTTGGATTCCCATCGAAATGTGTATATTATAAAGAAAACTTCATCAAGGATCGTTTCTTCAAAAACCTGTCAATTCGCGTAAACTACATTAATGAAAACTTGAAGGTTGTCGATGTAATGTATATAGCTAAAGCTATAATGGACATTCTCGGTTTAAATAGTAATCGCTTTGGATTTCAAGAAGACGAAAGATGTTATCTCTGCAATCAGAATACGATAATAGATCTACATCACTTTTTCAGAATTGTTCCTATAATAAAACCGTTAAAAAATAGGTATTTCACGAAGGATATTTTAAGAATTGAAGAGGTAATCGAAATTTTGAACGTTTTTACTGTCACATGGAAAAGCCTAGCTATATTTTTGAAATCAGCTTGAACTACAGAAGTAAACTGATTTTAGAATTTAATTATTATACAATGTTAAATAATTTATTAATTTTTTGTGTTACGTATTTAATATTTTACTTTAACATTAAGAATATTGACCAACAGTCTATACTATAGTTTTATACACTTAATCCTTAATGTTCCTTTAATGGTCTTCTATTATTTTGATTTTTGGATGTGTGATTATGTTCATATAAACTTCACTCATAGAAGAGATTATGAAAATCAGCTATTCATCAGGTGCTCGCTAATTTTTTGTGTTTGATATACAGTGAAGGTTTTTCAAAAAATGTTATAATCTGATTATGAAACCTATTCATTTTTTTAGTTTCTTGAGCTTATAATAAAATATTTGTTTCAAAATTATTGATGGTATTTATTGCTTTGCTAAAGAAACTTATATTTTTGACAAAAACGGTTTCATGAATTGTTACATCCATAATAAACACCTATCGTGCTAGTTTTAATGTTGATACAAAGTACAGCAAAATACGTAATATTAGACACAATATACATGTGATCACTTAATAAGGACGAAAATCCTAAATATATTGCTTAATCCATAATATGGATACTTCTTCTTCCTTTAGATGCTTTCCTGATTTCACTTACTTATTGACGTTGCTGAAAGAAAAGAAGTGATAGTCTAACTATAGTATTGACTCTTTAACAAGAATTCCGCAGCCTTAATTACAGATATGGGATTTGTTCTTGTAAAATAATCATTAATTTTTATTATAATACTAGAAAAGCAGTATTCGATTCACTCATTTGTCTCAAAAATCTATTATTATTATTTAATCTTATTTGCGTATCACTGAATGACTTTTCGCAGTATCGTGGGGACCAACTATGGACAAAGACTGAGACAATGATATCCTCATATGTTTGTTCCTTGAATCGAGCTGTAATACAATTAATTTTCAGGGAATTAGCTTCAGACGGAAAAAATGAATCTTATAAAAAAATAAGATTTAAGGTATATAGTTGGTGCGCGCCAGCTAGTATTTAAAAAAAAGTATTTTTTTCTATAAGATTGTAAAGCCGGAATTTACTTTAAGTTAGCAACGATAATGTTAAAATAACAGACAGCTCCTCACTGACTTTATTCAGAGGAAAAGGGAAAACTAACATCACTGATGTAGAAGAGCAGCTGGTAAACACATAGGAAGCAAACATTCCTTAATATTACTGATACACCTTGAGCCACGACTAGCTTTCTGTGTGATTTAGTTTTTTTGTATTTTTAGATTATAAAACGTAACTGTACAAAAATATCTTTCCTTCTTCCTCTTCCAATAGTATATATATTTTTGTTATTTAAAATTTTGGATATTTCATATTTGTTTAGTTTTAGATATGTTTTATTTCTATAATATACAATGACACGTTTTATTTGAATTTGTTGACTGTTGTTGAGTTTTTAACATCATAATCTAGGTGTTTATAAAAAATAATATAACACTGAAATGGTGATGCAATGGAACACTGAGTAGGAGGCAAAATCTGTTGGATCTGAGGAATATCAATGGTTGTTTATTTTTAATGATGTTGAAGAGGAAAACTATCCATTTCAAGCGCAAAAATGTATCTAGAGGAAGAGTAATAGGTAATTTTGTTTTACTCTATTTCAAAATTTATTTGAGTTAGTTTAACGCAATTTTAAGAACCTGATTTTTACTGTAAAAAATGTATCTAGTATTGAGTTTTATGTGTACTTTAAAGTTTTCTGTGGAAATTAGTGCATGCGCTTTTAAAATTAGTCATCATACAGCAATCACAACAAGAGAACCATATCCCAACATTTTCATTTCATCGGAAATCATCAGATAATCAAATAGTCCGTAGCATTCTTGTGACAAATAGTGATCACAGTTTGAACCTGCGAATCGTTACTCTTTCTACATATTCAAGTAACAACTTCAGAACTTTTTGTGTTCATAAACTTTTTAATAGGATTTTTTGATTGGAAAGAATGTTTAGAAAATAGGTGGATATTCTTCAGGTTATAAATCATCTGTGGCCACCCAGGATATCGAACTGATTGATAATTTAACATCCTCATCGATTCCAATTCAGTCTAGTGAAGCTTCTGGAACTTCTACAACTCTAGGCTTTTACGAAAATACTACATTGTATTCTGTAAATATCATGTTACGACTTCCAAATCGTAAACGTTTTAATTTGAAAACGATAGATCACTATTCACCTAAGCGTCTTAGAGATCTGTTGACTCCAAATGAAAGTGTTGAACAAAATGTGGGTCCATCGCTTCTAAACTCGAATGATTATAATTTTGACAATTTTTAATTTTCAGCAGATGCTCCAGAAAAAATGATTTTCATTTCACGTATTCCTCCTGATTTAAAGTAGCGACATTATCAAACATTACATAAGGAGCCATCTTCCACAAGTTTCATCTATATATTAAAACTCAGATCTGT
>JXPG01004572.1:325-14531 GCA_001015175.1 Megaselia abdita | reverse complement strand
CGGAGTTTTTTTTAATGAGAGTTTATTGCATTTAATCTTAAATTCAAACGCGGACTCTTAAAACTGTTTTAATGCTTACAGTTTTTGTTTTATAAGTTTATTGTAAGTTTTTTCTCTTTTCTTTTTTTGTAGGTTTCTTAGTAAAAAGTTGGATTTCTGAATTAGTGCTAAAAAGAGAAATAGCAATTATTATATCATATAAATATAAGTGAAATATTTCTTTTATATTCGTGTTTTAGCTTAACTATAGTAATTGTATGATATGGTTGGTTGGTTAAGTCACACTAATCTATCGTCCAGCACGATATAAAACAATTAGAGCTTTCATTTTCACAGCAGAGAATTTTTGACAATAATTCTGTCGAATACATATCAAAAGTCAGTTATTGATATATAAAACAATTGAATGACATTCAAAAAATTGTCAAAATATCCAATATATATTCAAAACCTCAAAAAGTGAAACTGTGTATTTCAAAATGTTCTTCCCAAATCATAAAAAATCTAAATAAAATATCCAAAGTCCAACAAATTCCAAAAAGATTCCAAAAATGTTACTATACCTTCTTGAATGGATTCGTTTTATTATTTCTTCTGATCAACCTCAAAAATCCCCAAATAAAAAAAATCCAAAAAGTAATTGAATTTCCTTTTTTCAGCAACCCCTTCATATCGGCCATATTCCCAGAATCACCTTCAAATCTATAAGAAACCCAACAACGTTTATTTCAAGCGATATGCTTATCATCCAGCGGTCACAGCAGGTCTTTTCCACCATGACTACCGACACATTTCCACAACCAGAGCTCTCCACGATCAACAGGCATCAAAGCCCTCGTCGAAAGTGGAGCAAACAGTACAAACCATGAAAAACAAACAGAAGGAACAAGCTGAACAAGTCCTTAAACAGGAAATCACAGAGATCCTAGATCCAAAGCCAGCAGCAACAAAGGCTGCAGTTGCAGTGCCAGTGAAAAAATCTTTGAAAACCAGAATCTGGGAGGAACTCGTTCATTATTACCATGGTTTCCGACTACTCTTTATAGACATCAACATCAGTAGGAAGCTGATTTGGCGTGTACTTAACGGTAACAAGCTGACGCGTCGTGAAAACCGTCTGCTTCTACGAACCACTTCCGATTTGTTCCGATTGGTTCCCTTTTCCTTGTTCATTATAATTCCTTTCATGGAATTGTTACTCCCAGTGTTTATCAAATTTTTCCCTGGAATGTTACCTTCCACCTTCCAAACGTCTAATGAACGCGAGGACAAACTCAAAGCCAGTTTACAGGTGAAACTTGAGGTGGCAAAGTTTTTGCAAAAGACTTTGGATGAAATGGCTGTGCAACACAAAGGAGACAACAAGTCCGAGGAAGCTAAACAGTTCTCCGAGTTTTTCAAGAAGATCAAGGACCCAGATCATTACGTAACCAATGACGAGATTATCAAGTTTTCGAAGAGGTTCGAAGACGAAATCACATTGGACTCGTTGCATAGAGAACAATTGATCGCCCTCTGTAAAATCCTCGAAATTCAAACTTTCGCCACCACAAACATTCTAAGGTTCCAGTTGCACATGAAACTGAGGAGTTTGGCTGCGGATGACCATGTCATTCACCGCGAAGGAGTTGACTCTTTAGATGTTATGGAGTTGCAGCAAGCCTGTAAGTCTAGAGGAATGCGAGCTTATGGAATGACCCCTAACAAGATGCGTCAACAACTCCAGCAATGGATCGATTTAAGTTTGAATGAAAAGGTTCCTCCGACCCTCCTACTTTTGTCTAGAGCTTTGATGGTTTCCGACGAAATTCCAACTTCTGAACAGTTGAAGGAAACTATTCGCAGTTTGCCGGATTCCTTGGGAGCTCAGACTAAAGCGGCCATCGGTGAATTGGAAGGTAAGATCGACAATAAGACAAAGATCGAGGTCATCAAAGATGAGGAGCGTAAAATTAAAGAGGAATTGGAAGAACAAAAGGTTGTGGAGAAAGAAAAGAAAGCAAAGGAAGAGATTTTGGTCGACAAAGCCAAAGTTATTGGAGATGCACCAATTATTACACCTGCTCCAGCAGAACCCGTGGTCCTGACGAAAGCTGAGACCGACGAAGCATCCAGCATTTCATCTAAAGATGCTGAGCTGATTGGGGAAGCTTTGGAGTCTGTGAGCAAGGACAAGAACACTTTGTTGGTCGAAAAAGAAACCATCAAAGAATTGAAAGAGGAAATCGAAGAATATAAGGAAGACGTGGAAGAGTTGCGCGAAGTCAGAGCTTTATCCAAGGAGAAGGTTGGAGAAAGCAGAGCTGCCAAGATTCTTTTCAAGAAGGTGAACACTATGATCGACCAGCTCGACAAAGTATTGAATGAATTCGAAAAGAAAAAAGAACAAACATTGAGTGCTGGCCCAGAAGGCTCCGAAGCTGCTCCGGTTATCAAAGAAGATCTTGTCAAAATTGAGGACTTGGTTAATGCTGTCAAGAAGGTACGTTTTTGTTTTCTATTGAAATCGTTTTTTATTAATTCTTACTTTTATTTCAGCTAAAAACTACATCCGATGAATCTAGGCTGAAAACTATCGAAAATGTTCTTAGTAAAATTGATGTGGATAGGGACGGTCATGTCAAAGTTGATGATGTTCTTAAGGTAAGTATTTTTGATGGCTTTTCTTTTATTTTTATGTGTAAATGAAAGTGGTTAATATTTATTTTTAGAACATTTTCGTAAGAGCAGTGTTTAGTTTTTGAAAAATCAACAATTTGAAAACTAAACTAAACCTAAACTAAATTCTTATAAAATTTAATTATGTGTTTGTTTGTTTTGTAAAGTTATTAAAACATAATCAAATTAACAATAAAAAAACAAAACCAAACAAAAAAACATATATTGTATTTTGTATATTGTATTGTAATTCATTTCATAAAAATTATANACTAAACCTAAACTAAATTCTTATAAAATTTAATTATGTGTTTGTTTGTTTTGTAAAGTTATTAAAACATAATCAAATTAACAATAAAAAAACAAAACCAAACAAAAAAACATATATTGTATTTTGTATATTGTATTGTAATTCATTTCATAAAAATTATAAATTTTAAAATACACAAAATACAAGATTGTTTAAAATTATTTTAGGAAACTGTTTTTTCACATCAGTTTTTTAAGAAAAAATTAATAGAGAATTATTAATGATGTAATTTCCAAAATTAAAACCCTGTCTACGAATATATTCCTATATAATAAATCAATGACCTTTGATCACAAACAAATGTTAATTAAATCTGTAACGAGAATTTAGGACTCTAAAATTACTCTAATTATAAATTTAATTTCCAAAAATATTTAAATTTATCAAATTTAATTTGACGGTAAATGTTTATTTAATTTATTTTTTAAATAATGCACAACAAATTTTTAACTTTAATTATTTAATTTAAAGAGCTGGAAAGTATTTGTTGTAAAAATAAAGAAAATATATATTTGACATATAATCTTCATTTTCAAAACATACAGAAATTGAATTAAATGTTATGTTTATTTGAAATTCCAAAAATGTGTGCAACTTTGGCTAAAATTATTAGGTTTTTCATTTTTCTCCGAATTATGTTTTAACAAAAATTCAAATTAATAACAAAATCTAAAACATTCTCACAATTCTGAATCAAAATCTTTTATGATATATTGTACTTAGAACTTTGTAATAAAAAATGTTGTGAGATATTTGAATACTTTTTCTTTGCAAATTTCCAAATCTTCTTTTTTATTTAATAAAATTAAATTGAAATATTCTTTTTTTTTTTTCTTACTAAAAATTAATTTTTTTAAGAAGTCTTACGAAGACAACTGCAAATGTTTAAATTATTAATTAACGTTTTCATACAAATTTCTAAAGTTTATTATGTTAAGTTGTTTTTATAACACCCTTTTTTTAAGAAAATTTTATTCGAAGAGAGCTGGAATATATCTTGAAAAATTAGAATAATAAACCTTTTTAACTTCACAAAAATGGTTAACAAAGTATCTTAAATAGTTTTTAATATCATTTGAAATGCTTAAAAAAAATATTGCCATATAATAACTAATTAACGAATAATTTAATACTTTTATTCTAAAAAAATCAAACCTTTTTCGAAGCTCATTTTCTTTATCTGAAAATATTAATTTTTTAACTGTCATATAATAAAACATTTTAACTTTTAAATGGTTTCGATTTTTAGTTTAAAAAATTTAAAATTTTCATGGCTACTTTTTTTACGAATTCAAAAGAAAGATTTTACTCTTATAATTTTATCATTAGAAAATTTTGAAAAAAGGTTAATCGTAATAACTTTTCATAATTATATCGGAAAAAAAAGACAATTAAAATAGAATTATAATTTCTAGCATAAAACATATTTTTCATGGCTAAGAACGGCTAAGAAAAAACATATTGTTTTTTTGTTAAGTTTTTGAAGTTTATTTAAAATTAACATTGAAGACAAATTTAAAAAATCTTCTTAATTTAAAAAAATAAAAGTATAAAACAAAAAATGAAAAGTTTAAAACAAAAGACATAATAAATGTTGTTACTTTGAAAGCAAACAATTTACAACCAAAAACTATATTTTTACAATTCCAAATATTTTAAGTTTTCAAATGTTTCACAAAATTTAAAAATAGTATTATATTTGTTTTGAATCAGTATGAAAAAATATGTACAAATAAAATTAAAATTCTGAAAAAAATGTTTGAAAATAACATTTTAAAAAATGTTCCAATTATGGAGTTTTTCAACCAGTTTTGTAATTAGGATTATTTGCAAACCCAAAATTCTTTAAAATAGTTTAAAAACTAGAATTTTTAAATATATTTAAAAACACTAATTCTAAGATTAATATTTTGGTGGATCCCGGAGAAAAGAACAGTTCGACAATCGTGATTTTAAGTTTAATATTCATTGGTAAAATCGGGATCAATTTAATTTCATTTCATTTTGACCGGAAGTTTTTGTGAAAACATCAACTCATATCCTCGAAGAGATTATTTGAAAAGTCGAATATTGCAAAGTTCAAACAAAATTAGATTTTTAGATAGTTTAGTTATTACTTTGTGTTCTTCTTTATTCTAATATTAAATTTGTAGGGCTTTAAAAAAAAACTAAAATTATTTTAAAATTAAAACTTAAACAATAAACTACCTTGCTCTTAAATCGGGTCAAATCCATGTATTTATTTTAGGAATAGTTTATATATTCCGTACAAAATCTAAAAAAAAATATATTTGATTCGAAGCCTCCGATTCAACTAATACTAGGTTGAAGACTTTTCCTTAAATACAAATCTTCTCAAATAACAACAAAGAAACCCTTATCAAACTATATTTCATTCCACAGGTCATCGAAGCCATTGGCCGAGACAATGTGAAATTGAACCAAACTCAAATCGATGAATTGATTGATATTCTTGGAAAAGAAGAGATTATCGAGGCTGAAGACAAAATTGAGAAAGCTATTGCTAAGAGTCTAAAAGAATTCACTAAGAATGAAGAATTGATTGATAAGGCTCCAATAATCACAGATTCTGGTAAAGAGTTTAAAGCAGAGGTGAGTTGGGTTTTTGGAAAGGGGTTTCACAAATCATAAACCACGGAAAGCAACTCATTTCTTCATTGTTGTTGGTTTGATTTTACGAAAGAAAATATACATTTTTGAAATAATTTCAGCCCATGGCCCCACCAGAGCCAGTCTTCAAAGATAATGCACCTACAACATCATCTTCAACCGAAGTTTCATCCAAAATTCCACCAACGATCCCATCGAATGCGAAGAAAGCGACCAAGGACAAATCCATCTAAACTTGAGATTTACGAAAACGGGGCACACAATAATTTTTAAATGAAATCTGGCCATGTTCGAATCGGCTTCACTTGAGAAGGATGAAGACTCAAATCGATTCGAACTCGGGCATTTGTAAATTAGTGAAGTTGATTTTTGTAGAAATAAGTAAAACTTTTAACAACAAAAGAAACTACTAAAATTTTCTTTGTAAATTATTCGCATTTTCTTTTTTGTTTCTTCCTCCCTATCTTTTTTTATTTCCTCTTGATTTTTTTTTATAAAAAATATTTTCCATTTATTAAATGAAAATAAAAAAGCTTTAAAATTATTACATATTTTTATTGTTAATTTATATTAATTTAATAAAATAAGTTATTATAACAATATTTTGTTGTGTTAAACTTTTAGTTAAACTAGTTTTTAAGGTTGTTCGTTCCCGTATGAAGACAAATTTGGTATCGTTGGAAAGGTCTGAGGTTGAAGTTAATAATTTTGGAAAGTTTTCGAAAAATATTGAAGCAGTTTTCGAGATATGAGGTTTTGAAAATATCGGTTTTTTCTGTGTTAAACCTTTTGTTAAAATCATTTTTAATGCTGGATGTTCCAGAATTAGACACCTTTTGGTGTCAATTGAAAGCTATGAGGATGAATGGAATAGACTGATTTTGGTGTCGATGGGAAAGTTAAACTTTATTAAATTCATTTTAATGCTGGATGTTCCAAATTTAGACAAATGTTGGTGTGAAAGGAAAGTTGATAAAAGTTTGAAACACTTCGCTATTATTTTGAAACTATTTTATGTGGCTCAGTGTATTGCATGTAAGACAACAGTTTTACTTCTTTTTTCTATCCGTGGAATTTAAGTTAAAGTTAGCTTTTAAATTTGATTTTGAGTAGTATTGAAATCGAAATTTTGAATACAGTTTTTAAAGGAGAAAAATATAAAAAGTAATATATCAAAATATAAGTAGAAGTTTATTGATTGAGTATTTCATTAAATAATAGTTTAAGTTTAATTAATGGATTAAAATAAAAACAATGTTTAATTTGAATATTATAAAATAGTCTCTGTAAATTAAGTCTATTGCTATCGCAAAAAAAAGCTCTATGATGTGGTCATGGACTACATCAACTTGTTGTTTTGTGGGATGTTTTTTTTTGTAAATCTTTGAACAAATTTCAACAATGAAAAGCAGAGAAACTTCCCAGGAAAATTATTCAATAATGAAGATAGGAGTGAATATATGGACTAGACAGGGAGTGAATATATGGGGCTGAGTCGTGGACATTATCAGACAAAAATCGTCTGAAGGTATTTGAGAGAAAGGTGCTTCGTATGATCTTTGGTCCTATGTGTGTAAACAATGAATGGCGCGTACGATACAATCTATGAGCTATATGCAGACTCCAGTATCGTAGATAGAGTGCGAGAACAACAACTTCGGTTGCTTGGACAGGAATGGGGCATATCAGATGAAGCCCCATCAAAAAAGATCGCACAAACTAGACCCGAAGGTTCAAGTCGACAACGGTTGCAATGGTTTGATCATCAATTCTTCTTCATAGACGGACGTGCGGAAACGACATAGCAGTCAATTTTAGAACGGAGACGCAAAAATACTCTGAAACGAAACCGAGTGTGGTCTTCAAACTGTACTTTTCNTTTAGAACGGAGACGCAAAAATACTCTGAAACAAAACCGAGTGTGGTCTTCAAACTGTACTTTTCAAGTTAATTTCTCAAAAAGCTTGTTGGCTCCTTGTCCACTAATTCTATCGAAAGAGCTGGTGATACCCATAGTCTTTCAAACTGAAAACAAAGCAAAGGCTGAAAACTGGAAGATTGTTAAAGTAGGTAAAACCACACGGTCAACACTTTATGTTACAACTGAATACCGAATCTCCACCAGTGCTGGAACGCAGCAATCTATATATTAAAACTCAGATCTGTGCGTGAATATGTAGGTGTGTATGTTCCTTATACAAATCGAGGAGGTTGCTCCAATTTTGACCAAATTTGCAGGATGTGTTTCTTGAAATCTGAGACGGGTCGTTGGCTACTTTTCGTAACGTTACATGAATGTTTACGTTACGTTTTGAGCATAAACGTAAGGTAAGGTCTGGAAATTTAGTTTTTTCGGTTTCTCTATGATATTTCCTTTTAGAACATAGGTAATATGGGTATCGTTGGAGGGAGAACTTTAAGACGAGTCGGAAAATGTATGTGATATCGATTTCTGTGATGGGAATAGGTTCTAAGATTTCAGAAACGATTCGGTGTCCAAATCTTAATTTAATATTGAGAGAAGCTAAGGAGGATATTGGATGATGAATGTCGTCACTGTACAAGTATAGATTGCAAAGAGGACACACAACATATCCTTTGTCAGTGTGAGGTTGTTTCTGTTCCTAATTTTATTAAGATTTGTCTCATATTCTACAGCAAGATCTTAAGAGATTTTTCGCTGCAAATGGCTGTAACCCAAGAACAGTCAGGGAGGCGTAGGTTTGGTGACATGAATATCAAGTGTCGCTATGGGCCCATCGCGGCCTAGTGAGAGGTTGTACTTGTTGTATTTTCAAAAGTGTTATTTAATTTCGTGGATGTTTGAATCATCTACGACTTAGCAAGACGCATTGAAATTAGTGTGTAATATCAACATAATATATATACAAATTCGTAAGAAAGAATTAGTAATAAACTTTTTAAATATATCATAAGCTAACAGAAGGCTCACTCCATTCTTAGTGAATATTGTAGTGAAAAGCTTCAATAGTTGAGTCCAATCAATACCAGAAAGTAAAAAAAAGATGAATATCGCAACATTAATACAAAATAAATACATCCTCATTCTGTGGTATTATTATCGTTTGTCATATGTATTCGTATCTCCAGATGAAATGACGGTAGGTCCTATATTTGTTAAAGACGGTCCTATATTTTCCTTCCGGCGGTTCTGAGTTCGATTCACTTAATTTCGATGACGACGAAACAAATGGATACCTCTAACACTGGCTAAAATATTCTCTTATTTTATGTAAATGTAACAATTTTTATTTAGTAAATTGTTTTTTTTTATATATATAACCAACAGATAGTCCATGATAATTCCCTTTTCTCTCAGAACCTTGTGCTGAATAGGTAATTTATAATTAATTGATTTCAAAGTCATATTAAAAAACAAGAATCCTTTCTTTACAGTTCCTCTTTACTATATAAAAAGAACAATTACACAAAGGAAGAGGACGAGCAAAATATGTTTCAGTTTTTTCTTCAGAAAATGCATAATGAAAGTATTTTAGACACATTTTTGAAGAACATAAAGTCGCTTTATGCGATACCAAAATGCCATCTTCATTCCAGACGTAATTCTGGGTCCATTCAAGTGGATAGTGATTTCGAAAATTTGGAGACGGTTGAGAAACGCTTCAAGGACCTCACGCTCATAGGAGGATATTTTCGTCCAATGAAATGTACCCCCAAATACAAAATTGCTATTGTGGTTCCGTTTCGAGATCGCCTTGCACATCTACCGATTTTGTTGAAAAATATACATCCTTTTTTGATTAGGCAAAACATTGAATATCAAATATTTATAGTCGAGCAAACAAATAGGTATGAATTTAACCGAGGAGCTCTGTTTAATGTAGGATTTTTAGAAGCATCAAAAATGAAACTCTTCGAATGTTTTATATTTCATGACATTGATCTTCTGCCTTTAGACAATCGAAACTATTACGATTGTCCAGATCAACCGAGGCATTTGTCAGTAGCAATTGACGTTTTGAATTTCAAGTAAGGATTTGTTAAATAAAAAAAAATCATATTTTTAATATTAATGAATTTCAGACTTCCCTACCAACATTTTTTTGGTGGGGTTTCTTCGATGCAAAAAGAGCAATTTTCAAAAGTCAACGGATTTTCAAATTCATTTTGGGGATGGGGTGGAGAGGATGATGACATGTTTAATCGAATTAGTAATGCAAAATATATAGTTCAACGTTATTCCATTAAAATTGCTCGGTATGCAATGCTCAATCACACAAGAGCAAGGCCCAACCCAAAGCGTTTTTCTCTCGTAAAAGCCGGATTGATGAAGTTCTCAACGGATGGATTGAACTCAATAAAATATGAAATCTTGAAATATAACAAATTTCCACTTTTCACTTGGTTTCTCGTCGATTTAAAATATGACTAAGAAAAATAAATTTAATTTTGAACACATTTCATAAATTGCTTTTGATCAAAAATATTGTCTCGTTTTGTCTCACCTTGTAATAAATGTTTTTTACATTTGCTTCACAATATTTTTAATAGCTTTTTGTTCAAGGTTGATATTACGTTTTGAAGGATTTCAAAATTTATCATCGGATCTTATGGACTTTTTAATGTATTCNCATTTCATAAATTGCTTTTGATCAAAAATATTGTCTCGTTTTGTCTCACCTTGTAATAAATGTTTTTTACATTTGCTTCACAATATTTTTAATAGCTTTTTGTTCAAGGTTGATATTACGTTTTGAAGGATTTCAAAATTTATCATCGGATCTTATGGACTTTTTTTTGTTTTAAATAGCCATATGTAATTATTATGTATTCGCTTTGTCCGTCCATCTGCTGTAAATCTTGTGCAACGCAGATAGAAAATAGGACACATCTTACTATTTTTTTGTGGCCAAACATAAACATTTTTAAATTGGCTTTTTAATTAAATTTTTCTTTTAGAAAGTCTTTTAATTAATTAAATTAAGAAATTAAATTTTGTGTAAAATGCAAACCTTACCAAAAAATTAACATCTTAAAATGGTTTTTTTTAAACTTTTCTTTTAGAAAGTTTTAAAATTGATTAAATTAAGAAGTTTCCATTAAAAAAGGTATTTTGTTTCCAAATATTTTTTTGTGACGAAAAATCAACTTCTTTAATTGTCTTTTAATTAATTAAATTAAGAAAGTTCTATAAAAATTAAAAAAATATTTTTTTTCCATATATTTGTTGTGCCCAAAAATCAACTTCTTTAAATCAATCGCATCTGCCATTAACATTCTCTAGCCTTAAAAAAAAAAGACAAACCCCAAAAAACATTCCAGAAGAAAAAACCCAATAACGCAGCAAAATTTCCAATATATATTTCCAAGTCTATATACACAAAAAAAAAACTAAATAATAATTTCAATTGCAAAATTAAAGTATAAAAAATAATTTTTGACCTCTTGACACCTCTTGCTGTTTGGAAACAAACCATAAAACTAAAACGAGTTTTTCTTCCTTAAGTGTTTCTTACCAGAGAAAAGCGAATGGAATGAGAAAAGTTAATTTGTTCGATCATCGGTTTTTTGTTTGAAAATATTATTGGTTCAACAAGAATTAAAATCATATTGTGTTAGTCTTTAAAGTTAGTCTGTCTGATGAGCTTTGGAGAAATCAATTCAAGAAAGAAAAATAAATAAAATGTGTTTAATATTTGTATCTGTACATAGCGACCCCAGCAACTCCGATCAATATGGAACCCATGATATAGCCCAAAAGTTTCAACTGAAAAGATATTGAATTTAATTTGTTTTAAATATTATTTATAGAAAACACCACTGACCTTAGTAACATCTGTACTTGGTGGACGTTGTTTGCTTTGAGGCTTGTTCTCCAGTTTCTTAGCTTGTCCTAACATTTTCTGGTACATCTCCTTCTCGTTGTGTTCCTCGCGCCTTTGCTTGATGATCAATTTGGCCAAATCTTGTTGGATGGTCTTACTATCTGGTTCTAGAGTCGCCGCTTTTTGTAGTAAAGCAATAGCTCCCTTTGTATCACATTTGGCGTCTAGAATCTGTGAAGTCAACATTTTATAAAAATCTAGTTTAGAAAAATTAATGCTCACCCTTCCTTTCCTATAGAGTGCTTTGGAGTTGTTTGGTTGACAGCGTAGGACATTTTCGACCGAAGCCAAGGCAGCGTCATAAGCAGACACTTTTATCTGGGCCATGGCTAAATTATTGTACACAATGAGGCGGTCGTCCAAAAGACTTTGGAGATTCTCAATGGAGATGCCAAGCTCCCCATCGACACTATCCGGATCTCCATCGTTATGATCCAAGAATTCCAAAGCTCTCCGATAAATTTGAATAGCCGTATTGAATTCATTTCGATTGTACCAAAAGTTTGCTCTTTCCCTTTTTCGATTTCCATATTCCTTACGAATTTCGTAAGACTTCAAATCATCAAACTCTTCAAATTTACAGGCAACAAGTTCCACAGTGTAATTTATCTGTGAAGAACAGGTTTTTTTTTAGATTTTATTGTAGAATTTTTATATTCTAGATTTATATAGTTCTTTGATTTTGAAAAATGTTAAAGTGGTTAATAATTTAGTTTGACTTTTAAGAATATTCGCACGTCCCAATTTTTGAAATAATAAATTGTATTTCTAAAATATTGAACGAAGAGCACTTTATAAAATTATATGAATATCTTAGGCAGTTTAATAGTTTTTTTTTAATGTTTTAGTTTTTGGAAAGATTTATGAAGTTAATTTATTTAACTATAAAGAATTTATATACTTTTTGTTATTAAAACATAAAAACTGGTATCGAAATCATCTCCAGACCCAAGAACTGGTACTACGCAGACTACAACAAGTCTATCCAAAAATTGAAAGCATCAGTTCAATGTGATCCATCTATCTGTCTGAGAACTCTATACAGGACCAAAGCTCTTCCACCACGCAAAATGATTTCTACCTCTCAAATGCCGCCACCAATTCCTACACTCCACCATCTCTAAAAATACTAAAGAGGCTCGCAAATACGAAACAAGCTGCAAGAGTAAGATTTATAAAGCAACCAGCAACTTATTGAATAAATTCACGAAACGAAACTGAAAGAAGGTAGGAAATTAAGCACGTGAGGGTACCCTTTTAATATGTGGGAAAATTTCCATTTCTGATCCACAACTCCATTCAATTCGAATCATATCTAGAACATGGAGCTGATCTTATCATTATGTAATAACAAGATATCATCATAACAACAGGAAAGAAAGTGGAGCTTAGACTGGGACCTCAACCAATACAAATTTTCAGAATGAGCTTCTCTTAAAAATAAAGAAAATACCTTCCCTAAATAAATATGACAAAGCCGAAGGGACAAGTTTCACCAGAAGGTATACAAAATTCTCCGAGTTAAAGATTCATACCAGGTGGATGCAATCGTACCATACTCCCAAGTTTCCTCACTGAAACTTACTGAAGAAAGAGACGAACACAGTTCTGATCGTATCCAGAAACTTGTAAACTATTATGTTCCTGACATATGGAAAGAATACCTGTAGAAATACATCTTCAATCAACAGTCTAACAACATCAAGAACCTCACGAATAAGTCAACCACGCCAAACAAAGACTATATCAAATTCGACGGTGCCGCTCTGAAGAGCTACGTCGATAGTTGTGAAAGTCTACACAAATTCCAGAGACACACTTCACATTCCACTGACAAATTAAGTTTTGCTAATAAACTAACTAGGTCATCTAAATCTAAAGCCATAGATCCTGTTGACCACCTGCTTGTCTCTTACATACAATACATTTTGTAAAGTTGATTTTTTCTTCTTAGAACTACGACTTCTACAGATACTCTGTTCTCAGAACAATGAGGAAATGTTTGTTTTCATATCTTAGGGGAGGTAGTGAGTTTTATAATATGTGTAAGGTATTGTTTCCAGTTTCAATTAACTTTATTTGTGACTTAATATTTCAATTTTACTTTGGAACAGAAGACATAAAAGAAATGATAGGTTCTTTTTACTGTCTGATATTTTTCTTTTGATACGTAAAATCAATAAAGGTATTTCCTACACCAATTAATTTAGTCCAGCTTTTAAATTTGAGTTGATTTATTTACTTAAAAAACTACAGATTATAAAATCATCAGTTGACATGGATATACAAATTAACAATAGTTTCGTAAAAAGTTAGATTTCAAAATATTTTTCAATACATTTGCAGAATAATGAAAATCAATTAAATTAGAAAAAGCATTAAAATCTAAGCTTAAAGCTGTTAATGGTTCATATAGTAAATAAGAACCATTAAGNAGCAGTTCTACAGTTAGGTATTGTTAGAAAATTATAAGTGACACCTTCTCTAATTTCACGATTTCTAGCAATAAAAGACACACCATTAAGCATATAAATACAGTCAACTTTTCCATTTAAAACGTTGAACATGAAAACTATATTGATGATAATTCTGCGATGTTCCATTCTGCATATATCTTTCTCTTTCTTGAATTGNGATGTTCCATTCTGCATATATCTTTCTCTTTCATGAATTGTTTTTTTATAGCCTCGATGCGTCGAATATTGGTGATACAACGTGGGCACCAAACAACAGAACAGTA
>JXPG01004570.1:10286-32218 GCA_001015175.1 Megaselia abdita | reverse complement strand
TTTTTGGATGGATCTGAAAGTATTGAGTTTTAATTCTTGGAATAAGGTTGGTGAGAATAGTAGAGCCGCGCCAACTATCTAACTATATAATTATTAAGCTGTCCATCCGATTTTTTAGTTATATTGGTCTTTTAAACGGAGAAGCTCAAACCGCCCAGTGAGAGTAAAGTGAGGAAAGCGGCTGCCAAAATTTAACTTCCAAGTTCGCCGTTAGTTGAAAAATTGCCTTAAGCCGAATTTACTAAGATTGCACCATCGGCGAGTGTGATGTGACTTTGGTGGGCACCGGCCGCCAAGCTTTAGCCACGCCCAGTTTAAAAATGCAATTCCGAAATGACTAAGATTGCAACACCAAAGATAGGACGACTGCCTGATTTGAGACGATATGGACCGCCAAGACTTTGTGGTTGGCTCCAAATGTCTTTGTTGAAATGTGTTTTTGGTAAATAAAAGAGAAGGTTTAAACATAAGATGTTTCAGAAAATCAGGGATATTAGATTGGCTACATAAACAATATTAAAAACATTTAATTCGTTGAGAGTTTTTAAACACAAGAGAGATATCTCAGTAATCGCTCCAATTTTGCAGTTTAAGAAATAATGTTGAGATGTGTTGGTTTGAGGTTTTTTTTATAAAAAGGAGGTATCAAACGTGAAAATAGGATAAACAAATTTAGATTCCAGAATTGGATCACTGACGCCACCTGGTGGTGATAAATGAAAATGTGGTTTACGGAAGTTAGTCTGTAGTAGGTTAGACCTTTACAACGAAATATCACATGCCATTATCGGATAATATTTACCACTTCAAGACAAATGGATTTTTCTTATAAATTGGAATGTCATTGACTCGTTGTGTGATTTAGTTTTTTTTTTTTTTTGATAGGTTTCATTTTATCTTCTTCATATATAACCTCATACAGTTTACAGCAGCGTATAGTCTGTAGAACCCTACTCTCTCCTGAATTGCTGCATAATTGCAGGAGAACAATTAATGATTTCGTTTAGTATCATGGAGCATCTTCTTTCATATCGGTTTGTACTTCTATAACTTTCGTCTTAGTAGTAAGTAAGTATTTATGTACTATTCACTGAAAAAAAACACTTTTTATAACCTACGATCTGCCTTTTTACATAAACAAGAAGAAACCCGATCCATAAGTTTAATGTTGACGACCGACTAATTTCTTCTGTGGAAATAAATACTTTTGATGGCTATTATTATTGTTTAGGAGCCAGACTTAAAAGGCACGTAAAACTAATTTCTCCACTAATAGGTTCCGCTTCCGCCGTAGATCAGTTGCAGCATTTATAATCTAAACAGTGTTTTTTCGGTGTAAACTGTAAAAAAGTATTCACGGCTAACATGTCGGATGTTGCAGTCGAATGTGGCGCCATTTCTAGTTAATTTTTAATGGCAGCCAATCAGAACCACTCCCGATCTAATAGAGATGGGATATTTTTCAAGTTTTGCCATCTCTACATAAACGGCGGGTCGTTCTGATTGGCTACCGTTGAGAATTATAACTTTTTTGCTATTTTCTCTCTCCAACATTCAAGGCAACGCGTATGTCTTTCTCTTTCGCACTTACAGACTATAGTTGTTCCTTTCTACTTCATTTGTTCTGACTTTGGTTTCATTTGTGTAAAAATAAAAAAAATAAAACCGCAACTAATTTTTAAGTTTACATAATTTTATACGGATTATCAACTAAAATATTGAAATAAATGAATATTTTAACTTTTGAAGGTAAGAGATGGACGAATTTAACAAAATTTATTGGAAAATATTCCGTTTTGATGTCGAAAATTCGCTCCGCATCACAGTCGATACAAAAGCAGCAAAACCAATTTCTTTCTTCGAAGAAAAATCAAATCAAACAGCAAAATATATAGTTTTTGTTGAGAATTTTATAATCTATGAATAATATTGCGCCATTTTAATCCAATTGTTTAGTTTGTATTTAAAATTAGTCGCTCCAACTAAATTATTTAATCGACTTAATTTATGTTTACTTAGTCTCTTAATTAATTTTTTTTTTTGTATGTGAAATTTGAAAAATTTTGATAGGGTTTTTTCAAAAAAAGACAGAAATTTTCCAATAATTTCATTAAAATATTTCAACCTAGCCGGCTACTCTAACTTAAATTCCCATTTAGTTGAATGCTTAACATTTTAAGGGTGATTTCTTTGACTGACTGGCTGGTTGTGTTACATTGAATAATGGCCGGCAAATTTATTAATTCTAAAATATCGTTTATTTGGCAGTGCAAAGTTTTTTCAGATATCGAAAAATTCTTATTTTATTATTTTTGAAAATTATTTTATAGTTTTTTCGAGCAAAAATTCAGTTTTTAAATAAAATTATTTTAAAAGATGTCCTTTGTGATCGGTGTTGTGTGCTCTTTTATGACAACGTAACTGAAGGTAATTTCAAAGTTTACTTTGTTTGGAATCTTTGTGTTTTTTTGTGTAAAAATCTTGTAAATTCGAATTTCATCATTTACTTTTATATTTCTTGAAATTCATTATTTTCTGTGATTCTGTATTGGTTTTCCTCAAAGTCTCAGGCGTCAACCTTGCGAAGAGTTCAAGTCCATTCAAATGTTACTAGGGCACCGACCTGAAGATGTGAATAGTAAGGGTGAAATTTGAATCCAGGTCTCGCAGAGAAAAGATTGCAATGAATCTTTCGAAGTCCTTGTATTCAAGTTATGTTTTTAATCAAATTTTCTAAACCCCTTTTAAATTCTGTTCAAAATGTTGAAGAAATTATTCTTAAGCTTTTCTTCATATATAAAGGTGATGTCACTATGTCTTCTTAATAGAGAAACTAGAGTAATGCTGTAAAGGTCTGTCGAACAATTTCTTATTAGAATATCTATTTTAAACAATCTTTGTAGTTGGTTGGTGTAGGTGATAGCGCTCTTTTCTTCCCTTCTGACGATTCTGAGTTCCATCCTCAGCACTACCCTCGGCGTTTCGATGTTGATGAAAGAAAAGGGTATCTATAATACATTCGTTTAATTAGCTGACTGACTCTATTAAGAGGAAGAGGGAAAACTAAATGCACTAATGTAGAAAAGCAGGTGCTAACCACATAGGAAGCATCCCTTAACACTGCTACACTTTGAAACACCTTTAACTAATTGTTGATTTAGTAGTATCTTTTATTCAAGTCAAAAAAATCTTTGAAGAAGTCATCAAGTACTCTTGTCGACTGTTATAGGATATAACGATCTTTTGTTTTGCACTCTTTTCTGGAGTCATTCAATATATGATAATGAATCCTTAGAAACATGAATACAGTAAAGCCTTCCATAGAAAAAGGGAATGTCTTATTATGGGGCGAGTACGTGGCAACTAAAATCTTGCTTGTATTTTTTCAAGAAGTGAAAAAACCATCGTTATAAAAACCAAACAGGTTTATATAACGAAAACTTAAGTTTATTCAAAAGTTAACTCAAAATATTAAAAAAACATTTTCATTACAAAAAGTATTCCAAATTAAATATCGATTTGAAAGTCTTCGGGAAACGTTTCTCTAAAAATGATTTCCTGGTCTTGTTAAAACGTCCGGGTAAGTATGTTCTTCAAACCAAACCATCACATATTTGGAGTAAGAGACAGCTCTACATTTATACAAATGCTGATTGTAATCTTTAACTCTTGAAGCAATTCCTGAAACTTAACAAATAATTTTAAAATGTTGACAATTTAAAATTTTACTTACCATAATTATCTTATTAATACTTCTTCTGCACAAAATATCTATAGAAGATGAATTCAGAAGGTGAGAATTAAATATGTAAACGTATTAAATCGGTTTTCTCAAAATGGTTTGGAGGATCTGGGAGGTTGCTTAAAATGTGTTCCTTTCCTCCAAACAATTTCAGGGCTTCCATTTCTCAAGCATTTTCCCAAAACCCCCAAGCATCTCAAGCAAAACTCAAGCATTGCTAAAAGTCTCAAACATCTTAAGCAAAATCAATCATCTCAAGCATTTAAAAAAAAAAAAATTTCCCACTCAGTAATTTTATTTCTAAAAAGACTTCTGATACAATAGATTGTATTGTTCTATTGGAATTTAGTTTATTTTCATGGTTTGGCTCAGTTTTTATTTTCTAATGTATAAGCTTTCGAAGTTGTATTAAAATTTGTTGTTAACTTACAAAATACTTGTTTTAATACTTTGAAATTTAAATTAATAATGAAACATTTTAAACTCCTATTTGAAGAGAGTATTTTTAAAGTAATAAATCTCTTTGATTTGATTAGACTGTCCAAATTTTAAATATCAAATTTCTCATTATTTTTTCAAGGATGTTTCATGATCCCAAGTAGAAATTTTATCCTTAAAAAATTTTAAAAGCTAAACAGAATCTAAATATTAATTAAATATTTTTCATTATTTTAAAAGGAACTTATAACTATAATTTTGTGAATTTTTTATGATTTTTGAGATTTTTTCTTCTTTTGAAGATTTGGACGAATTTGCACAGGAAGAACCGACCAATCACTTAAGCTTAATTTAAAGCTTCAATATTTCCAAAATATTTAGTGTCGTAACTTTGAGTGTACATTTTGTTTATTTGATCAAAAATATCAATTGAATAACTTACAACAAACAAACATCGAAAACTTAAAATAATAGTTAAATCGTTCTAAAAAATAAGAAAAAAATGTTCTTCTACTAAATTTTACTTAACAAATATTTTTTTTATATTCAGTAATTCTGTTTAATAATAAATATTTAATAAAAAGTATTATTTTAAGAACTTGAAATAAAAATACAAAAACACTATCGAAAACTTATAAAAAGTTTATAAATAATTTCAGTTACTTTTAGTTTAGTCTTGAAATTTTATGAGCAGTTTTAGACATACTTTTTTCAAAACACCAAATACACCTAAAAACAAGAACCAAGAACCTTAGCAGGTTAAGGAATTCGATTTCAAACTTTTTAAACTCAAGCATCTCAAGCGCTTGAACTTTTTTTTGTGGGTGGAAGTACTGCAATTTCAATATATTATTGTAGAAGAAGAAGAAACATAATTTTAATAAGATCATTATCAGAAGTAAGATCAGTAGTATGGCCTGGGACATTGTCAAATATCAACAAAGCCCTGGGCTCGGATTGAATTTTATTGAACCAAAAAACTATTTAGTAAAATACCCGAAATCAGACACAGGAAAACTTTTGAAAGCACGAAGACAAATTGTTTTTGTGATATATTTTTCGAGATTTTTTAAATAATTTAAAACAATTTATTCCTCAACACAATCTAATAACTCGCCGGACACGGTCAAAAATATAATTTCGAATACAAATTTCTTAAACGGTTCTTAAATGATTTTGGAGTAATATTAATTCCAGTTGTTCTTTTTGCCTTAAACCAGTTATATATCGGATCTTCCAAGTCCTCATATTTTACTTAAGCATTTTTTTAGTTTTAAAAAGAAAAAAAGCGTTGCCATTCAAATTTTAGATATTAAAAGAAATTATTGATAGTATATTTAAATCAGTGTATCCACTTTTTGAACAATATTTTAATGTAAATTCCACAACATTCTAAATCAAAATTCAAAAGAAAAAAGTTAACTATGTTGGTCATAATTTTTTGGAGTTCACTTATTAGGGGGTTAACTTATGAGGGATTTCCCTGTACATAATTTGTAATTTAAAATAATGAAATAGTGATCTACTGAATATTTAAGGTAGTTAATATCTCAGTAGTATGTTTATTTTTGTAAAATTTTCAATATTCATTATACATTCTTCTTTCTTAAGATTTGGAATTTTCAGCTCGACAAATCAACATATATTTTTTCTTTTCATATGTTTTCAAATTTTTTAAAAGTAATAAAAGAGAAATATTGGTTCAGCGATTTCAAATAAATAATGAAGTGCGTCTTACTGTACACTGCAGTATTTAATCCTAGGTGTCCTTGCAGCGACATCTAGGACACAGCTTTCTAAATATTTGTTTAATCTTTAATAGAAAATTGTTTGTTTGGGCGGTTTCTTTAAAGATTTCAATTATTCATACATTTTCAACTTCTTAAAAAAATACTACATTTTGCTCCTCAAAAATTCCTACATTCCTACGTATTAAGCAATATAGCTGATCACCCTGATGAGCTGTCTGTTGTTTTAAAGAGTTACCCTTTTATACCCATATTAAAGGTACCCTTTTATTTCATCAACATCGAAACTATTTCTACACCTTTTTGGTTTGAATTCCGACTTTAATTCCACTCAGTTCGATAGAGTAACAAACTGTAGTGATATTCTATTTCTTATTTCACTATTATAAGTTATTGATTTTCAGAGTATTTTGAATCATATTTGATCCACATATTTGAGTAAAAATCTATTTTTCTGAAATAAGAATCTCCTTAAATATAAGAGTGAAATTTGAAAAAAAAAATGTGGATTTACATTTTGGTTTTTTTTATTTACTATATTGAAATCGTAATACTTTAAACATTGTTTTGACTCATATTTAAATATTAATGTTTCCTACATAAAGTTTAAACTGTTGAAAAAGATGTATCATTTAACTAGTAAAAGGAATAATAACATAAAATGTGAGTTCTTGTAATGTCTTAAAGCAAAATTGTTGAAATTTTTGATAATGCAAATTTGGTCACTAATTAGAAGCTCCTTTACAATTGTGTTCTAATTAGATGCTTCGGAACAATCTTAAGTCTAATTTAATTTATATTTTTGAAATAACATACATAACCTTGAGTTAAGTAAATTTTTATCCCCAGAATTGTGTCAGATTTTCTGAAAACCAAAATCATTTTGTAAATTTTTCATGATTTAATAATTTTAAATTTAGTAATTTTTTAAAAACAATAAAAAAAAAAAAAAAAACTAAATCACACAACGAGCCAAAGCTGACTCACGGTGTAGCAGTGATATTAATTAATGTTTGCTTCCTATTTGTTTACCAGCTGCTTTTCTACATCAGTGTTGTTAGTTTTCCCTCTTCCTCTGAATAGAGTCAGTGATGAGCTGTCTGCTATTTTAACGAGTGTATTAGAGGTACCCTTTTTATTTCATCAACATCGAAACGACGAGGGTGGCGTCTATCCGACTCACACGAAAGAAAATTTCTTACGAAAAATTCTGACGTGTGCACTGAGGATCGAACTCAGAATCGTCAGACTGGAAGGCGAGAGCGCTAGCACCTACACCAACCAACTACCTAAAAACAATAAGGATCTTGTAATATTTCAGATATAAAAAAGGGAGTGAGTGATTAACTGTACTACAACTTTGGACTTAATTTTGTATAACACTATTTATAATTTTAAAATGGAATTTGTGTTTTGTGATTACAACTATATAGGGAGTCCGGAATAAGTATTTTGAATGGAAAAACGCGAATAGCTGAGTTTTTTTTAGCCAAAAACAAAAATCTAGGAAAACGAGTACATATTTATGTTATTGTTTTTACATTAAATAAAAAAAAACCCAAGCATCTCAAGCAAAACTCAAGCATTTTTTGATTCTCAAGCATTTCGCTATAAGCATCTCAAGCATTTTTCAAAATTGTTGAAAACAAAATGTGAATTCCCCCTAAGTAATTTTATTTCTACTCAAAGACTTCTGATACAATAGTTTGTATTTTGCTATTGGAATTAAGTTTATTTTCATAATTTTGTTCAGTTTTTATTTTTAATATAAGCTTTCGAAGTTATATTCAAATTTGTTATTAACTTACAAAATTCTTGTTTTAATGCTTCGAAATTTAAAAATGAAAAGTTTTTTATGAAGAAAACAAAAAGTATAGAGAAAATGATTTTAATGACTTTGTTTGAATTTTGAGTATTTAGAAATAATTTTTCCTGATCTTTGATTTGGGGATCTAGGATGACTTTGTTTGGATTTTTCATGATTTATGATTATGTTACTATTTTGGAGATCTTGGATGATTTTGAGTATATTAAGAAAGGATTTTAAATGTTTTTGTTTAGATTTTCAGTATTCATGATTTTACTAGAATGTTTAATGATTTTGTAAGGATTTCTTGGATAATTTTGTTTGGATTTTTCATGATTTTCCAAGCATTTCTCATTTTTAAACAGATTTTTCTTGATTCCAAGCTGAAATCTGATTTTAAACCTTTCCAAGCTAATAAAATTTAAAAAACAACAACTGATTGCAATCATTCATAGCAATCGTCTTTTAACACTTTAAGCGAATATAAAACGCTGAATATATCAAATTTGTGTTGGTATTCTTAATCATCCTTTACTACTAAACAGCATCTAAACATTACTTAAACATTTTTCATGATTTTAAAAGAATGAAGAAAGGCATCTTGGATGATTTTGTTTGAATTTTGAAAGGATATTTTATGTTTTTTTAATTATTTGGACAAATCTGTACAGGATTTTGGCTTGTTTATATTGGAAGAACCAACCAAAAACTTGATCTTAATTTACAATATCTCCAAAATCTTTAGTGGTGTAACAAAAATATTAATTGAAAAACTTACAAAATATCGAAAACTTTAAATAATAGTTATATCGTTCTAAAAAATGAACGAACATTTTTCTTCTACTAAATTTATTCAGTAATTCTGTTTAATAATCAATATTTTATAATAAGTATTATTTAAAGAACTTGAAATAAAAATACAATAACATTATCCAAAACTTATAATGTACCTATACATAATTTCAGTAAAGTAAAATTAGTAAGTTTTTCCAAAATTAAAAATATTGTTTAAAAAAAAAAGTTCTTTGAATCCTGAAAATATCTAGTATATTAAAAAGAATTATCTTCAGGCGTTAATTCTAATACCTTACTTTTAATTTAAAAAAATTAGACATGCTTTTTACAAAAACGAAACAGGTTTTTTTCCTACAAAATCCCCGAAAACTTTTGTAGAACTTTTTTTTCTCTAAAAATGCGTTTATAAACTAAAAACACATTTTTAGATAGGACTGTAATTGGTAGGACTTACAAGTGTTATCGGCGATTTAACATACAAAATGTGGAGGAAAGAATAAGGATTTAGTTGGATCCAAGCTTCCTCTTGGTTCCACTTTTCAAAGTTTTTGCTACACCGACGATTTCAACGAAAATTTCTATGTGGTCTCACAATGTTTGCCCTTTTAAATAGAGATAACCTTTCTATATTCCTTAACTAACATGAAGCTCACTACTCTGCTTGAAACACGTTGAAGGCGTTATCCATTTTTGTTGACTTTTCCAGGTGTAGTTCTACTGAGTAGACACCAGCCCACTATCTCACAAGTTACTAATCTATTTTTTCTTGACTTCAATATTTTCTTCTAAGCACTTCTGTATGTAGAGCCGTCTAAGTTAACTTCTTTAGGTATGTTGAGCACTCGATAGTTTAAAAAAAAAACCTCACATAACATTTAGCACCGATTTTCTAGAAAAACTAGAATTTGTTATTAACATTCACAAAGCAAAATCTTCTAAGCCAAGAACATTATAAATTTCTTTTTAAAAAGTTGTAATTTAATTTTTCTGTCTTTTTGTACAAGTATTTATGTGTTTTCTCTCTTTAAATAAAAACATTTTCATAAGATTAAAAAATATCACAATATTTCTAAGATATACCAAATTTGTCTTTTTGTACTATTCAAAATTAACCGACTTTATTTTTCTTTGCAGTGCTCATATTAACAGTGATCTTTTGCAATCAAGTTTCGAATAATTGTTGTATATAATACGAGCGAGGTGGTGCAAGCTTTCTGAAGAGCAGAAAAGTGGAGAGTTGTGAGTGAAGAAAACAACCAAAAATAAGAACAAACGATCATTGCAATAATAATAATAACTAACTATAGAGAACGAAATATTTTTCCGTATTGATTGTGTATTCCTATAGGAAAACTTAATGACTTCCATATAAATTTTGGTTAGAATATTTTTTTGTTGCTTTTAAAAATTCCACACGACACTCAAAATGGACGATACACAACCAAAAACTTTATATGTGGGTAATTTGGACCAGAGTGTATCTGAGGAATTACTAGTAGCACTATTTGCAACGATGGGCCAAGTGAAAACATGTAAAATTATTAGAGAACCCGGTAATGATCCATACGCTTTTATTGAGTATGCGAGTCATCAATCAGCAGCAACAGCATTAAATGCTATGAATAAGCGAGTTTTTCTTGAGAAAGAAATAAAAGTAAATTGGGCTACAAGCCCAGGCAATCAGCCAAAGACAGATACTAGTTCACATCATCATATATTTGTCGGCGATTTAAGTCCTGAAATCGAAACAGATTTTCTAAGAGAAGCATTTGCACCATTCGGTGAAATCTCTAATTGTCGTATTGTTCGAGATCCAACCACCCAGAAATCTAAGGGATATGCATTTGTGTCATTTGTTAAGAAAGCCGAGGCTGAATTAGCCATACAAACTATGAATGGACAATGGTTAGGTTCCCGTTCAATTCGAACAAATTGGTCATCCCGTAAACCGCCAGCTCCTAGAGATAATAAATCAGATTTAAAAGGTGCGTATACTATTTAGTTTTTCAAATTTCTTCAACAACACTGTGCAACAACATTTTGGTGAAGTGATAAATGTAAATTATTATTCTGTTTTTATTCTACGTTTTTTTGAGATAATTAAAAAATAGGTAAAAGAATATTTGAATCTTAGCAGAAGAATGCTTATTTATCTCTATATTGTTTTAATTTTCAAAAAACAATATTCAAAAGCCGCTTTACAACATCTAAAATATTTTGAAAACATTTAGAGTTAATGACCTGTTGTTTAAATTAAACCTGTCAATTAGTATTCGGTTTTTAGTCTTAAGTGCTTTCTATTTTGTGTTATTGACGATTCACGAGAAATGTTTAAAAGCGAAAGTTTTTATTTAAATTGTCTTCATATCTGAATAAAATATTTGTAAATTAAGCTTTGGAAATATTGTCTTTTCAAGGAACTATAAATAAGTTGAAGTACTTGATTTAGCTACTTCATTATTTTTATGTATTAATCTCAAAATTTTGAAGGTTTTTTTTACTTATGTTTTTATAAATTTGACTAAAAAGTTAAAAATTAATTAGAAACAAATATATTAAAAAAAGTTTTATGAAAATTTTAAAAAGGTTAAGAAAGAAAAGAGTTACATAATTTAGGCAATTTAAATTTGAAAATGAACTTTAATTTGTAATTAATACTTTTTGCTTAAAATATTTGTTTTTTTTATTTCTCATATATTTTTTTAAGTTTATGAAAGTTACCCAACGAATAATATTTTCATAAGGATGTTTTTTTAATTTAAAGTCAAAGAGATAAAATTAGACAATGTTCCATTTATAATTGTTTTAATAATCTTATCTAAAAAAGAACAATAATAAAAAAAAAAAAGGTTTTAAATTCTTGTAGTGAAATTTTTTGTAAGAAATTGAGAAATTTTGGAAATACTCTCGGGATTTTGAAGCAATCTTTTGAAAACATCTACAAACAGGAAAACAAGTGTTAAAATTGTTTGTCTATAGAATTTTAAAGATATACATTTTCTGTTCGCGGTGTTTAAAAAATTTTTTTTCTTAAGTAACGAACACATAATTTTAGTTTGAACTCTTTTTATATCATAAGCATTTCGTCCACTTTTTTTTTATTAAAATATTCTTTACGCATGGATTCTAACATTTCTATAATTATTCCTTTGTTAAAATTAAGAACCTAAGGCACACTTCATTCTTGACTACTACCAAAAAGGATTTTTCGAATGCAATTTTTAACAATGTATTCATTCATTCCGTATAAAAAATAAAATATTTGTTGTTTTGACATTTACATTGAAATTAAATACAAAACAACAATATTTCTTAAAAAACACAAAACAATTCAAGCATTTTCCCGAAAACCTCAAGCAAAACTCAAGCATTTTGCTAAAAGTCTCATTTGATCTATAAAAAAACACTCAAGCATTTTTTAAATTATTGAACATAAAATTGTAATTCTTCCACTCAGTAATTAATTGTCAAAAATAAAAGTGGTTTCATTAAATTATCGCTTACCGTAGTTAATCATAATTTGAGTCTATTTCAAATAAAACTGCGATTTGAAAGAGGTTGAGCAATCATTGGGAGTCAACAGAAGAATATCCTTAATAAAGGAAATTAAATTAGCAAGAAATCATATACGTTTTGGATGGCAAGGAATGCTCCTGGAAATCGCTTTCTCAATTTATTAAAAAATCAGAAATATAAGGAAATTACTAATAGGTTAATATTGTTATTTAATGAAACTAGCAAAATCATGACTGACAGTATCAGACTATAGTCGAATATTTTTATTCTAAGTTGACAATTTAAATGTATTTTTTTCTATTATTTACTAATAAAATTATTATTATTCCTAAAACTAAAATTGGACCCAAATTATGGTGAAATAGACAAAAAATACGAACAAGAACAGTAGCTTATAATTATATTATTTAAACAAAAACTAATCCATGTTTGCGTTTAGTCTAAATTTGAGATTGTTCGCAATGCTGGTCCGGTATTTCTAAAAAATGATTCCTAGTTTTTATCTAAATTAGGTAAAATAGGCTTCGAGATATTCAAGATATATAAAATAGACCAAAAGTATGATTAACTACGGTCGGTATCGTTCCTTCATAATATTGTTTTTTATTATAATTTGATCAAAAATATTAATTGAATAGCTTACAATTAACAAACATCAAAAACTTAAAATAATAGTTATACCGTTTATAAAATAAAAGAACATTTTTTCTACTAAATTTTACTTAATAAATATTTGTTTATATTCAGTAATTATGTTTAATGATCAGTATTATTTAAAAAGATTTAAATAAATATTATNTAGCTTACAATTAACAAACATCAAAAACTTAAAATAATAGTTATACCGTTTATAAAATAAAAGAACATTTTTTCTACTAAATTTTACTTAATAAATATTTGTTTATATTCAGTAATTATGTTTAATGATCAGTATTATTTAAAAAGATTTAAATAAATATTATCAAAGCTTATAATAAACCTATAAATAATTTCAGAAAAGTAAATTTACTGAATTTATTGTCTTACAAAAATATATATTTAATACAGAAAATATCTAGTATATTGAATATAATTGTCTTTAATAGTTAATTAATTAAATTGGTTTTTGGAAAGAAACAAATAATCGAACTAATAACTTATTTTTAATAAAAGAAAACACTTTTGTTTAAATACTTTTTTTTTATTTTCAAATTTGGTTTAGTCATAAAACTTATTATAAAAAAATACCCTCGTTATTTTTAGTTTTTGATTTTATGAGCAGTCCTAGGATTTTTTACCTAAAAACTTTAGGATGAATGCTCTAAAAATGATTTTATAAACTAAAAAGCGCAAAAATACAATTTTTATTATCTTAAGGAAAATTGGATTTCAAAACCACAAGTATCTCAGCGCTTAAACCTTTTTTATTAGCGGAAGTACGGAAATATTCATCTAAACCTATTCATCCCTTACACCTAATCATTCATAAATCCAACACTCATTTAAGAACAATTAATGTTGGAACATCGATAGGAGTTTTAATTTAAATGTTATAACTCAACCGTATTTTTGTTCTTTAATTGCTTTCTTAAATTTGTAATATAAATAGCCATTCCTACCTCTTAATTTTATTTTTGTAAGACCTCACAAAGCTGTCTCCGTTTCAGAAATCATATTATCTAATAATCCAAAAAACAAAAAAAAGTTTGCTAAAAATCTAATGATTTTGTGAAAAATGCTAGAACAACAATTAAAAGTTTACCTCACATTAGACATATTGATGCACAGTGTTACTTACATTTAAGATACCAATTCCAAACAATGTACAGGATTTTTCTTCGCAGGATCCAATAATAATGGAAATGGTAGCATTGGTTCAAATAAAATATCAAATAAATCGACATATGAAGAAGTTTACAGTCAAACAACACCGACAAATACAACTGTATATTGCGGTGGCTTTCCTCCATATGTAATCACAGATGATATAATGCATAAACACTTCTCTACTTACGGTCATATACAAGACGTTCGAGTTTTCAAGGATAAAGGCTATGCCTTTATTAAATTTACGACAAAGGAGTCTGCAGCTCTGGCTATCGAACAGACACACAACACTGAAATCAGTGGTTACGCTGTGAAATGTTTCTGGGGCAAAGAGAATGGTGGTTCATCTCAAAATTCCTCAAATTTAGCTGGCGGTGATAACTCATTAAATTCCACAAATAGTTCAATGGTTGCAGGATTAGGCTTAGGTGCCGGACACATGGCAGGATTAGCAGGACATGGAAATGTACAAGCAAATTTATTAGGTAATTTAACAACTATTCTCTTGTTTATATAATTCACGTTTCTTTATTATTCTAGCTAATCATCAGATGAATGCGCAGGTTTTGACTCAACAGCAAGCTGCTCAATATCCATATGCGGCTGCAGCTGCTGCTTACCAACAAATGGGTTATTGGTATGCCCCAGCAGTATGTCAACTATTTCTTTTAAAAAAATTGCCTTCTTTCAATATTTCACATTTTAGGGATATTCTACACAGATGCAAGGTCCATACATGCAACAAGGATATTATCCATATGCAGCATATACAAGTGCACAACAGTCCGGTGAGTTATAAGTTTTTTTTTTTTTTTAAATCTTTTAAGAGGAGTCGAAAAATGTATGAGGAGCAGATTTCTAGGCTTGAAATATGTTCCCAAGATTCCAGAAATTTAATTTTTTAATGTAAAAATATGATTTGACATGGAATCTCCAGAAGAATTAGAAAATAGAAATATGAAAATAACTTCAGCTTCATCCACAAAATACCCGCAATAATTGAATAAGAATAATAAACAAATTATAAAAACTAAATATTATTTTAGAAGAAAACAAAATCAATCAACTTCAGCCAAAAGATAAAACATATAAGAAACAATTTAAATATTTCTTAAATTCTCGAAAGCTTAACAGTAAATAACATCATAAATAAAAAGGAAAACAAGTGAAATAAATGTACAAAAAAATGAAAATGATTACCAATTAAAAAAAAATAATACGAAATTAAACCTAACAAAAATTTAAAAAAACTATAAAAACATAACAATTTAATAAAGGGAAAGCCTATACAACAAGAAAACAAAAGGAAATAAACTAGCAACAATAATCAGATTCACCCAAACAGTACATATTCTACACTTAAATAACTCATGATAATAAATAAGTAAAACAATGAAACATAAGTATATGTTTTAAAAAACTCGTGCTTAGGTAGGGTTTGTGTAGGCAGATATGTGATCACTGGCTCTATTCAGAATAGGGAGAAAATATTTTCCAAAGTATACAGAAAATGTCTAAGAAATTCAAATTCTAAATTCTCTAAAATAAATAAATCATTCAAAAAGATAATTACTATTCATTCTTTTAATTTGCTGAGATATCATAACAACTTTTGTTCTCCAGTAACTTTCTCCCTGGTGTCTTATTCAACAAAGTCCGGCCATCGCTTTCGTTGTCCTCTTTTATGTAAACCATCTGGTAGCATCGAGAATACTCTTTTGGCTGGAGTGTTGTCGGTCCTCCTCTCTACATGACCTGTTAAGCGATTTAATGCTAAATATAGGATAGGTTCAGTAGGCCATAGCTAATCAATTCAAGAAATGAATGTAAACTCTCCATTTTCTCTCATATTAAATGGTGACGCACATCTATGTGTGTTGTACGTGGATGAAAACTGTTATTGCCAAATGAATTGTACTTTGGTTGGTTAAAATATCTTGATAGGAGGTTCACAACCGGGTTGCATTTCCAAGTCCAATACAGGAATGCACAAGGCTTCCTGGGCAGTTGCAGACAGCGATATATTCATTCTCCGTCGTCTAGGGCTAGGGTTTGTGGTCCACCATGTAGCATTATCAAGTATCCTGTGACAGATCTTCGGTCGATGGTATCATTAGCTCAGTCTGCATCAGAAAAGGCTTTAATGTTATGATGACCTTTGTTTTTATTTTTTGAAATTTACTGCAAAGCTAATGTCTGGTCTAGTAGCTTGAGGCGCAAACAGCCTATAGCTTCTGGGTATGGGACATCTATAACTTCTTCATCGTCTGTCTTCAGGTGTGCTGACAGGCTTAGATGCTTCCATGATGAATCTCTTCAGTACTTTCTCAACGTAATCTTGTTGGTCCAAATAGATTTTTCCATACTTCATCTTGAATTTCTTCATCAAGTTCTTGCGTAGGCTTTCAAATTTCTCCATGTTGCTTGTGCATATGAGTATATCATCAACATATATGAAAGGGTGCTCAGCTATATTTTTCAAATCCTAAGTAGGAATTTTTGAGGACCAAATTTTAGGAATTTTAAAGATCAATGTAGAATTTTTTATGAAAATGTATGAGTAATTGAAAACGTATTGCGTATCCACTGTGATTTTAGTTTTTCCTTGACAAAAAATTTAACAAAATGTCTATGTCTCTAGCGAAATAAAAAAAAAAACAAATTACAGTAATTAGGAAGATTTAGGGAAATTCTGGGCTTAGGAACATTTATATTTATTATATTTATTTTTCATGATCTCTAGACAGAATCTCAAAAAATATCAATTCAACTTTTTAGTTTTGCCATAAGAATTTCAATAAACATACTACATCCAGTTCTGGTAATGTGGCTGCTTGAAAAGCTCGAATTTGGAATTCAAAAGTCATTAGCTTAGAGTGAGAGGAGAGATCTTAATTTCGTCAGAATTAATTCAAGCTTTCTACACTTTATACGTCAATTGTTCAAATTTTTGTGATTTGTGGGAACAAACTAGTGTGAAAATTAGATTTGGTTGGCTGGAAGGAAGTTCAATATGAAATAGAGAGTTTGTAGGAATTTTAGTATTTTTTTATAAAACGTAGGAATTTTTCCTGATTCTTGGAAAATGTAGGACCTCTGAGCACCCTGGGCTAAGATGATGACACTTTTCCAGCAATGTTGAAATATATACATGGATCAACTTTTGACTTAGTCAATCCAAAATCTCTCAACGCTAAGTTTCTTATTCCACACTATACTGGCTTGTTTCAAACCGTAGACAGCTTTCTTAAAACGAAATACATCTGTCTCCAGGCTACCAAATCCTTCTGGTTTTTCAACATAAATTTTCTCGTCAAGGTCACCCTGGAGGAATGCCTAAGTTGAATTTTGCAGCCAAAGCTATGAGGTATCTGATTGAGGAATACCTCACCTCCATTGGCCTGTGTGAAACCTTTAGCCACCTACCTCGCTTTATGTTGAATTTGTCCGATAGCTTAATTTTTCACCTTGAAGACCAATTTCGCTTTTATAGCCTTCTTCCCTTTAGGTAACAAAGCAACAACCCAAGTCTCGTTCTCGAAAAATGAACCAACTTCACTTTGCATAGCGCCTCCACTAGTCCGAAACTTTCATTAGACCGTGATCTTTTCGATAACTCTTGAATTTCCTCCTCACAACAGACCTCATTAACTGTCGAACTAACTTTGACCAAAAATCAAAAGTGGGTTTCGCGACTTTTGGTAAAAAAAGTTATTTTTAGAAACTTCCCCATTTTGGGATTAGGCTAAAATTTTAACGATTTATTTTTTCTGAAAAAAACTCTACATTTTCCTGCAAATTGTCACAGCGAATATTTACTTGGCCAATTTTAGCATCAAGTCTTGCAATCACTCTCTTCTCAGCCGCAATAATATTATAATTTAGTCTCTCTTCTTGTACGTACATCACCACAACCGCTTGACAGTTGTTTCTACTTTAGAGATCGGCACTGCAATAGATGCGACTCAAGTTTAAGTTACAAACTAGTTCTAGTTTCTCTAACCAAAGTAGTCAATATGAAAGTTAACAAATGATTCAATTACAGGAGGTTACCGCATGATACAACCTAACGTGACTTGGGGTGTGCCAGGATCAGCTGGAACAAGCAGTGGCGTTCACAATGCTGGATCTGCAGGACAAGGTACACAAAACAATTCTAACGGAAATGTAGGACAACCGCAAATGATGTACAGTGCCGCAATGCCTCAATATCAATCACAGTAAAGTTAAAAGCTAAAAAACAGTCTCATCAACGAACATTTTCAAGTATCTATAATGCGGCTGCCTTTTCAAACAAAAAAAAAAACAAAAAAAATCTTCCGAAATTTCATGCATTACGCAATTCAAACAAACGCAAAATTAGAAACTCATCATTTGTCAACCAACCGATTTCACCTGAATATCTAATTTATTTAAATTATTGTCTCCAAAGGCTTTAATATTAAATATTAGTTTTTTTTTTTATTTAAATTTAATTCTATCGAGCCGCCCAGTAAGAAAAAATAGTGGGATTTGTTGTTAAATTATATAAAATATAATAAAAAAATGAAAGGCATAATTTTGTTTTAAAATGGTATTTGAGACCCCACATCATGTTCTGGAAATGTTAAAATTTTATAGACAAAATAGACAAAAAAAAGAAAAGAAAATGAACTGATTGCATGAAATGGAAGTGTGAAACCGTACTGTAAATTTAATTTATATTATAAAATAAATTTTTAATATTTACATTTCCTTCATTTTAACTGGGGACTTGTGATGGTATCAAAGTGAATGTGTTTTTGATTTTATTTTATATAGGTTTCATGTCATGTGTTTTTTATGGATTTGTCTTCCACATCTTAAGTTATAGTTTTAAAATGGTTTTTCAAGCAAACATTGTCTGTGAAATTTACTGATTTTTTAGTTGAGTTGTTGTCATTCAGTTCAACTGCAGCGAAATACATCGCCAGACTCCAAGACAAAAAACTGTCAACGCGTAGCAGCATTTATACTAAGATCTTCAATCACCACCGTTCTCTAAAGCCATAGTTCCGGACAATATATAGCCCTGCTCATGCTGAAATATCTTGTACCAGTTGCAATCTCCTACTTATAGGGCTGAAAAACCTCGTTCTGAAGTCACGAATAATCTTTAACGAAAAGAATGTTGGATATGTGATACCAATCCTCCAATCAAGAAACCGAAACATCAAGGGAGCTCATAAGTTAGTAGAGAAACTAACTCTCCTCCTAGAGTTATATGAACACCTTTAAAGAATTCAGTACAAAATCCAGCAATGCCTCATCAAAATGTAATTTTATTGTGCCGAAAAATCAACCTTGTTAACGAAACTTTTCCTTTAGAAAATCTTATAATTGATTTAATTAATAGGTTTCCATAAAAATAGGATCACCTTTTCCACATTTTTTTTTTGTAAAACATGAAAAATTGGGTTTTTGTGCAGAAAAAATCAATTTAGTTTCAATAAAAAAAAACAAAATATTTGTTTTTCGCATATTTTTCGTAAAAAGGGTATCCCTTTAACTTCTTTAAATTGCCTTAACGAAACTTTTTCTTAAGAAAATCTTTTAATTGATTTAATAAATTAGTTTCCATTAAAATGGGATCATCTTTTAAACATAATTTTTGTAAAACATGAAAAATTGGGTTTTTGTGCAGAAAAAATCAATTTCCTTCCAACTTTTCTTCTACAATGTCTTTTAATTGATTAAATTAAGAAGTTTAGATAAAAAAGCAAAATATTTCGGTTTAGCACATTTTTGTAAAAAATGCAAAGGTTTACCCCTTTGTGATTTCTTGTGCCGAACAACTTCTTCAAATTGTCTTTTTAACGAAAACTTTCATAAAATATTTATTTTACCTAAAAAAACAAAATAATAATATGCACCACTCCAGAAATAAAATCAAATGAAAATATTTTCCCGCCAACCAACGAAGCAAACTTCACTATATTATTGAAAAGCTCATATTCCAAAGCTTTCTTATCAAACGTCACAAAAAATTCCATAGATTTATTTTTATTTCCAAGTCGTAGATAAAATTCTAGTCTAGCAGGTAAAAAATGAACATTTCGAAATCTCTGTTGCTGACATCGTTAAGACGAGTGTTCCACCCAAATTTCAGGTATTTCCTGTGTGGATAGAACTTAAAATAGTAAAGGTCAATTTTCTCTATTTCAGCACTTCATCACCTCTTGAAAATATGCGTTTTGTTCAGTTTCTTAGGAAGAATGACCCGAAGAAGCGACTGGGAATCGTGTCACCCGACGGAAACCGACTCACTGAACTCTCCGAATACTCTTGCGTTTCCAGTGATATGGTTAACTTCATAGAACAAAACTATAACATCGGTGAACTAGAGTCAAAGATGGAATGTACAAAAAGCGAACCGGTCACGGACAATATCACTCTCCTCCCACCAATAACGAACCCCTCAAAGGTCATCGGAATCGGTTTGAACTACCTCGATCATTGCACTGAACAAAACAAGCCAAAACCTAAAGAACCGATGTTTTTCAACAAGTTCGCCACATCAATTGTCGGCCCAACCGGCGATATTATCGCACATAAGATTACAAATAAACTTGACTGGGAGGTTGAATTGGCTGTTGTAATTGGAAAAAAAGCTTTCCAAGTTAAGAAAGACAACGCTTTTGATTACATTTTCGGTTACACTGTTGCCCAAGACATTTCGGCCCGTGATTGGCAGAAAGAACGAAATGGAGGGCAATTTCTGATTGGTAAATCTATGGATAGTTTTTGCCCTTTGGGTCCTTCAATTGTACACAAAAGTTTCATCAAGAACCCTCAAGATTTAAATCTGACTTCAAAAATTAACGGTGTAACAAAACAGAACGGCAACACTAAGGACATGATCTATAAAATCGATGAGATCATCGAGCATTTGACTCAAGCAATTACTCTTAATCCAGGCGATATTATTCTAACTGGAACTCCGGCTGGAGTCGGAATGCACCGATCACCACCAGAGTATCTGAAACCTGGCGACGTAGTTGAATCGGAAATCCAATGCATTGGAAAGTTAATAAACACTGTCATTGAGGGTTAACATTCCTAATTCGGTTTGTCTTCTTGTTAGACTCAGGAATTTTAAAAAGTTGTGAAGTTTTAATAATATATATCATTGATCATGTTATGGGGTTTTTTGTTTGGTTTGTTACGAATGCAATATCTAAAAGTAGTTTCCTATAAACGCTAAAAAAGGTTAAATTCTATACTTTTTAGGGATACCAGTTACTACAAAAGGGGTGCGAAAGTGAATACTCGTTTTAGATGGCAAAATATTTTAAAATGCTTTAGTCCGAGGTTCAGTGATATATTACCCCACGAAACGTTGTTTTTCAAGATACATTTGCGATTAAGAATAATTAATTGTTGTATGTTCTCGGTATAAATAACGACTTTAAAATAATTATAGAATTTCATAAGAAGCTTCTCAAGCTAACAAAATTCAATCAAACAACAACTGATACATGGTAAACGTTTTTTAACTCTAAGCGCTGAATATATCAAATTTGTGTGGGAATCTGAATCCGCCTTGACTATTAAACATAATCTAAATGGCGCCCTGACTGAAATACAAATGTGCTGGTGTTAATTTCGCCATAAGACCCGAAAAAATTCTGAGAATATATCCAAAATTCAGAATTTAAGTTTAGATATTATTTCGCAATGTGAGGCAGAATCTGCTGCAGATTTAAGATCTTTGCTGATTTCGGCTCTAAGTCATAATTTCAAAAATGAAAATGTTTTTTTGAGTAATATAATCAAAAAGTTGTGACATTAAATCATAATTTTTTCTGGTGTTAAAAAAGATATAAATAAAAAAAAAAATTTCGGGGTTTTTGTGGTTTCTGGAAGAAATAGTTTCTCTTCTTCCCAATGAGAAATCTTATCAGAACATTTACTAATTGCATGTTTAAAGGACTTCTTAAGCTAGCAAAATTGAAACAAACAACAACTGACATGCAACAACAACATGCTTAGTTAACGTTTTATAACTCTTCAATCATTATGGTAACTCTGGATACATCAATTTTGTGTTGGTACTCTGAAT
>JXPG01004566.1:464-13583 GCA_001015175.1 Megaselia abdita | reverse complement strand
AAAAAAAGTACATGGTTGTTGCTAAAAAAAAAAGGTTAATGAATAAGCATGTTTTTTTTTCAACATTTTTCGAAAACTTTTTTTTTTATTTTTGACTTTTTGTCAAATTTTGGATTAAATTTTTTTTGAGTGTAACTTTTTTTTTAGTGTTTCTGTTCGGGATTCTATTTTGAGTGAAAATGCGAAAGTTTCATGACAATAGCTTTAAAACTAAAAAAATGCGAGAGCAATGTCAAAAAAATCGGGTTTTTGCCACACTGTGTGGCGTGGCAGCTGTGGCGATGTTGATGTTACGTAGCTGAGGTGCGAAAGTCGAAATTTTGAATTTATTTTCTAGTGTTTTTCTTTTTGTTTCAAATTTTGTATCACGAAAATTCAGGTAAGATCTGATCATATTGACCGTTTTTCAAAAGCACTTGTAATATGTGAGAAAACTGTATAAATAAACGAAAGTATGATAAAACAAATTAGTTCTTTCATGTTTTATGATTTGTGCAGGTAATAAGGTGGGATTCTAAGAAAATGTGTCTCACAGACTGGGCCAAGTTCCAAGGGGCCGAAATGAGATTTATTTATCGATTTGCGTCAAAAATATAACTTTTAGAGTAGGTGTGTAGACTGTAGAAGAGTTTATGATAAAGATTTTTTTTCTGCACAATTTAAAAAATACAGAAAGTACACCATGGCAAGGTGGCTAAACGATATTTTAGTCGCCTGATGGCTTAAAACATTTTAAAGCGACTATTGCTGGTAGCTTAAATTTAAGAAAATTTAGTTTTTTTCAATCGGCTTTAGGCGTATATTTTGTAAAATCTATTTTAGCCGGTTAAAAAAATGTATGTCGTTGTTTCATGTGGATGCGCCTGTGTATGCTGATGGATTGCAAAGCAGCAAGCCCATAGCTGACATGTCTGGCACCGTCGACAAGTACTCAGTATTGCCTAACAAAATTTTAAGGTATATTTTGGTGGCATTCAAATCTAGACAAATAATTGACATAAATGTAATATTTTCATAAATTTTCAATAAAATTATTAAATTTTTTATTTGGAGATTACTTTATATTCAATATATTTAAACACGTATTTTCTTCGTAGCGCCAGCTAATTGTTATTAAAAAAAAAACAAACTGGATAACTTAGGAGAAAAAAGCAAGATGAACGCAGAACCACATGTGAATCGGATTCAAAATTTCAAGAACAAAGGAAAAGACCAAGATGTAAGTGAAAAACTAGTTTTTATCTCTCAAAATGTTTTAAAATTAAATGACTATTTTGACATAAGAAAAAAAATGTCGTTCTGGAAAATATATATTTTTTTGTTTGAGTTGTCTCAAGGTTTTTCGTTCGTATATTTTTAAAGTGTTTTTTTTTTTATCAAGATCAATTCTTAGTATTTTTTTAAATACATTTTTGCAATAATCTTATTTTTTGCGTTTTTGTCATTTTAATGGAATATTAATGTGTATGTATATGTAAGCTCGCAAATACATTCACTTTCCAATTTATTGTTTTTTTAATTTGTTATTTAAAATTATTTATAATTTTGAATATATATATTCGATATATTTAACAGTTGAAATATTTTGTATCTTTTTACTAGAACTTAATCAAAAATGTAACCAATTTTACTTTACAAAATAATTGAGTTTGTCCGAGCTTTCCTGAGTATTATTCCAAGGAAACTGATCGTTGCTACGCGAATTTTTTAACTTTATACATAATTAGAACTCTCTAAGCCGATTATATTTTTTCAAACAAACTATATTTGTATTAAAATAATCCAATGAACAGATTTTCATCTGCTTGTTTTAAAAGCAAATGATTCAGTTATAAGCTATGTTATATAATATGTATATAAAAAAAATTGACATAAAATACATCTGAAAGTTGATATCAACTTATAATTTATTTAAAATAGCATCACTATTCTATTCGAGAATCTTCTTTGAAAGCTTGAATCTTTTTCAACCATTTTTTTTTAAATTCTTCAAGTTCCTCTTTTAAAACAAGAGAAAGTTTTAAAATGCTGACTATCAGAATTCTTAAAATATAAGACAACGCATAAATGACTTTATTTAGAGGGAGGGGAAAACTAAGGCTGATGTAGAAAAGCCGCTAGTGAATACATAGGAAGCAACCATTTAGTTTCGTAGTTATTTGCAAGCAATTTATGTTTTCTAGATTCGCCTCCATTACAAAATCTTCTCCGAGATTTAAGTTTTTTTAATCTGATACAAAATGTTGGGGAGATATTTAATCCCCGATAAGATTGCAACTTTTGACATAAGTAATGTGTTACTTTCGTTTCTATTGGTTGATTTATGATATTTGTAGCAATATTTAAAGACGTGAGAATTGAGTCTTATATTATATTCAAATACCCATAGAAAAGAATAGAATTTGTTAATATTTCATAAACTACATGCACTACTAAAAAAAGTAATAATTACGAGAAAAGTAGATATAACTATTCTCATAATAACCGTTAATATTTTCATCCAAATGTTTTTTTTTTTCATTCAAATAAGAGATCATTGAATTTTTCGTTCATATAAAAACTCTTGAGTACACCCAGGAAAAAGAATAGTAAATTTTCGTATTTTCGTAGAAATATTTACTATTCCGAGAGTAAATATAGGCTTACCATCCGATAGTAAATATTACTATTCTCTTACTATTTTGCGTAGTAGCCAATATTGTCTTTACTATGAAAAATAGTAAAAATAACTATTTTTAAATGACCTAAAAGATTAAAGAAATTCGAACCCGGGAACTGCAAATTAATAGCATCTGGTCTATCGACAATAAGTAATATACTCGAAAATAAGTAATAAAAACAAAAAGCTGACGTGACATTTACTATTCGAGTAGTAACATTATAAATTTACTATTCTCATAGTAAGTATTACTATTCTAGAAAATATTTGCTACGTGAATAGTAAATCTAAAAAAAATACTATGCAGAATGGTAAATTTAAAAATTTACTACTCGCATATTATCAATGTTACTATTCTTTTTTCTGGATGTATATATAAAAAATGGTATGAGAAATGTGCGGGGTTTTCAAATTGTCAAATACATTTTTAAAAAAATACTAAAGCAGAACATTTTAAAGAATTTAGAATAAATTAAAAGCTAAATTCTCTAAAAAAAAAAACAAAAAAATAAACAAATTGTAATTGCCATCCTTAAAATATGTCCCTGGTCCATTTTCTTTCATTTTTCTGAGTCATCATATATTCGGTAATTGATTCAAACATTTAAGGTCCGAAAACTGGAAAAAAGTATTGCACAACTGTTATTATGAACAACTAATTTCTTCATAAATTTGTCTACAAAAAGTTTATAATGAAGCGGTGCAGTAGAACTGCGTTCCGATGTAGCACTAGGGTTTTTTTTAATAAAATTAATTTTAAAATTGTCCCACTCACAGCCACTGTTATTAGTGATAATAAAGACTATAAAAACTCATTTTGCCTTAGTTGCCCCTTATCAATACCTTCAATATGATGTATCAAACGACTCTCTCTGCTTTAGTTACCCCTTTCCCACGCTCTTGTATTTCCAACATTTTGATGGTGGTTTGTATGCTTTATTAGAACCTTCAAAATTATGTATCACCCTCCGTGATTCTAAATAACAGAGTAATGTACTAAAATGTCGCCTCCCTACGTAATTCCAAAAAGTAATGATGGGGGTTTGAGGGTCTTATCAGTACATTTAAAACGCATCGGTTAATATATACTTAACTAAAATTTAAAATTACTGAAATATCTACTATTAGTAGTAGATAGACCTTCAAAATTAGTAGTAGATAGACCTTCACGTATATCATGTGATTGTAGAAATTTACGTCAGTCTTTTTTCTAAACCTTTTTAATGAAGTCTTGATGATAAGAATAAAACTACCCTAAGAAGATACAGCATTATCCTACTGTGGCATTGTTATGTTAAACCACTTGATGTAATTAACAAAAGCTAATTTACTGATAAGACTAATCGTTTTAATGTTACCATCGAACGAGTGATTGCCAAGGTGTTTCTGTCTAAGCCTTACAAGCACGGGACAGAGACACCAAACGTGCTCAAGGTCAGTATCCTGAGCGCTTAATCCGCACCCGGGACAAGTTAAATTAGAACCAATACATATCCTACGTGCGCGCCTGTGGTGAAGAAAATAATTTTCCTTACGTGGTTTCTGCTTTTAACCAGCAGAGCAGCAAAAGCTTTCTTATCAAAAGCCTATATATTTTGATTTGACCCATTCTTTATCAGAGACCACATTTAGGTTATCCCTGATCGTCGCTTTGAGGGTAGGAACTTTATCTCCCCACGAAATGTAGAGGTCTGTTCCTTGTCCAGCCAGTGGATCTGCTTTTCCGAATGCCCTGGTACCCATAGAATTGTCAAACTACATTTACTACCNATTAAGTTTAACAACTCTTTACATTCTTTTACCAGAATTGAAGTTGTTGAGACACGGTCTAAGGATTTACCCAGCTGACTGTATACACAGATAGCCACGAGGAGCTTGTCAGTACCAACATGTTGTACTCTGCTAGCTGTAATAAGACCGCAAAAATTTGGTAGTCTGAACGACTTGTTAAAGTTAGAGTCTTGAATGTGATAGCCCGCACCACAGCCATCCCTGGAGAAGATCATCACCGTTCCAAAACACTCTACTACCTTATAGAATTTTTGGAAAGCGATGTTTGGACGATGTATGGATTCAAATTACCCGTTTTTATCCCGAGTACATTGAGAATTTTGGAGTGTCCATATGGCTTCTCCCTCCATTGTCCTATCGACGTGAGTCTGATTGCAGCATTTCCTGTCAAGTATTTGGAGAAAGCTTCGCTACTGGTACAAAAGGACTCCTACTTATCATAAACATCTTTAATTTTCTAGGCATTTTGATTTTCCAAAGAGATTTGTTTCTAAAATTTTGATTTACTTCAAATAATCAAAATTAATCAATAACATCAAGAAAAGAGTAGTAAACAAAAAAAAATCCGAATTTGTCAGACTTTTTTGGTTTATAAGAATTACTCATGTTAAAAAAAACTAAAGGTAGGTCCACTGGACATTTTTCTTTTTCTACTTAAGACCAAATTTTCGGCACCAACTGTTTTTGTTTACAATTTAAAACCATAAAATCCATTTTGTTTGCTCGTGTATTTTTCATATAAATGTTTTGTGTAGTTTGCGCAAAAAGTTATAGAAGTAACAAAAAAAATACGAAAGGGCTCAACTTTTCCATCCAAGATATCTTATTTTACGTTTTTAGTTTTGATAACTGATGTGGTAGTCTGTTTTCAGGAAAGAGGAATAATGTCTTCCAAATATATTAAAAAAATTTTTTTCTATATTTCATATGTAATTCAAGAGTGTAAATATGCTTTGGTTGAATTTTGATTTCAATTAAAAAAATATAAGAAGGTATGAACTTTGCCAAATGTAAAATAGTTTTAATAAAACTCAACTGAATTTTATCTGTAATGTTGTGGTACTGATAGCCCCATAGACCTGCTGAAGATGTATACATGGCTCTAGTTGCTGCAATGAAAACAAAATCTCACGTAAATTTGGTCTACCCACTTTATTGAAAACCATTATTTGCTATTTCTGCAAATTGACAGTAAGAAACTGTAATGTGTCTGTATTTTGAGCAAGAATAATTATTTAATCTGCATACATTAGAATGTAATGGGTTGGTGTAGGTGTTAGCACTCTCGCCTTCCAGTCTGACGATTCTGAGTTGATCCTCAGTATACACGTCAGAATTTAACGTACAAAATTGTATTTCGTGTGAGTCGGATATACTACCTGGGCCACCCTCGTTGTTTCGATGTTGATGAAATAAAAGGGTACCTTCGATGTATAAGAGCAGCTGGTAAACACATATGAAGCAAATATTCCTTAATATCACTGCTAGACCTTGAATTAAATTTTCTCGTTGCTTGATTTAGTTTTTTACATTAGACGTCCAGTTTTATGTTTCCTACAGTCACGCCTCTTTCTAAATTTTCATCCAAATCATTTAACAAAAGCGCGAACAGCAAAGGACTGAGAAGGCAACATTGCTTCACACCCATTTTCATTTCGAATTCTATTGATAAGTTATCATTGGACCACACTTTAGCATATGTGTATAACAATTTGTGAAGACTTATAAATCTAGATGATACACCCATAGTGAGTAGCTTATAAAACAAATCTCGAGGTTTATACTATCAAAGGCTGCCTGAAAATCCACGAAAATCCGTATACGTATTTTCCTTAATTTTTTTTAAAGTTGGAAAGATTCATCCAAGACATTATTTTTATGGAGCGCTATAAATAATGTGCTCTTGAAGCTATTCGAAGCTATGTACGTACCAAAGTCCCAAAGTATTTGCTTTTGAAAAATATATGTTATTTTACAATTCTAACACACATATATTTAATAAGAGTCCTAGTTCCCAATGAGAAATTGAAAGTTCACGATATTTCATTTAATATCGGTTAACCTTGGTACACAAAACTTCTACGTTTACGTTACATACACCCACTACTATTTAGCGTAGTAAAATTTGATTTTCACTATATGCTTTCACTATTTGTTTTGAATTATAATATTGACTATCCGAATGGTAAAAATGATTGTTTGATATGCAAAATAGCATTTATTTTTACATTTGAAATATATATTTTGGAGTGAGAACCTAGTCTTACTTAAGGTGGTTGACGATCCTCGGCTCTGCTAATTAGCAGGCTACGCTCTGTTAATTTATGTGGGATATATGTCCCATTTTAATTTTGCATTTGATGTCGGTTTCTGAATTTGAATTGAGATATGGAGGTCTCATCTGAAGATATCATATGTTGTTATTCTCCCATGTTTTCTTCATATTTTTACAATTCTCAGAATATCAGCTTAGTGTTGCAATTCCAAAGTGCTTTTTTGACATTTTTTTCTAGTTAATTTATTGTTCAAAGTCATGTTTGCTTCAGTGATATTTGTCATCGGATCTGAAAGCCCTCTCTATATTGCTAGATTGCTCCTTGTACCTCACGTAAAGGAAGATTTCCTCGTCAGATCTCATTTTAAGTTCTCTTTTACGGAAAGACTCTAGGTTTGGAGTTATGATTTAAAATTTTATTTATTTATTTTAAACTCTGGTTGATCTTGGTGACGTTTTCTCGGATGGATCGATGATGGGTGGACGACGTCCAAGCGCTCTATTTGGAGCGTATTGACGTGTAACACTGGAAAATGTGCTAGTGTGTATGTCCTGCTTGCCCCTTTTGATGGAATCTTCATTTGTTTGGTCACTGAGGAACTGTGTTACATCATAGTAAGGATNTTGGTTGAGACTCTTGCGGATGTTTCTGGGTGTGTTCTCCAAGTTCGTTAAAGTGTTGCATGGATGGTCAGGAAGATATGTGCCCAAGTGATACTGTTTGGACATCATGATGTTAAGTGTTTTGAGTGGTAGTATTAGCACTTCTTCGTGAAGATGGTCTTCACTTGCCATCGTGTGGTAGCCTGTGATGGTGCGGAGTGCTGCGTTCTGCGATGTTTGGAGAAGTTTTCAGTTGCAGAGTCGCTCCTAAACACTATCAGCAATGCGCGGCGTTGTAATCGCCACTCTGATCAGCGTGGTTAAATATGCTGCCAGGAGCCAACTGACTGGCGTTTCCTTTTGACCCTACGTCTCTCGATGATTCTTTCACTTGAATATTTATCTCATTTAAAAAAAATATAAACTTCAACTAAAGTATTAAAAAACGTGCAAATATAAATTTGAAAATTTAAAATAAAATCTTTAATTCCAAAAATGTTAAAATAAAGTGTTTTGTTTGTTGTCTTTAAAATAAAATATGCAATTCGAAAATTTAGAATATTGAATTCCAAATTTAGAATTTAAAATTACCCTTAATGAATTTTTGAAAATAAAAATTCGAAAGCTTCATGATTCAACATTTTCATGAATATAGATGCATTAGCATTGCCCAACCTTAATTAAACTAAAAAAATATCTGGGACAATAATACACTTAAAGAAATGTTAAGTATAAATTGTGTTGGTAGTAATAAATAAATAAATGCTATTTTCACGCTTCATTTAAAATTTTGATCACGAACATTTTCCTATGTGAATGACTACCATACAGATGAAGATGAAAAAACTAAACTAAATTAGTTTTAGTTTATACAACGAGCCAAATGTGGCTCAATTTGTATCACTGATATTAAGGAATTTTTGCTTCCTATGTATTTAGAGTACAAATTCGGAGTGTTTTTAGACATTTTGTCAATTTCTTTTTCTTATTATAACATCCGAAATTATGCTAAACGGTTGCTTGAATTGAATACGAGTGTTTATATTTGCATCAGCAAATACAAATATTTTTCAGCAAGAATTTTCCTGTATTAATAAAATTTAAAAACAAATATTTGAAAAACTGTTTTTTTTATTAATTAGTATTTCAATTTTGGTTTTTAAAATTCAAGCTTATATTTTTATAAAATACTGTTTCATTAACAAGTTATAATTTACAGCTTCAAAAATGTTAACATTTTCAATTCAAAACTTTATTCAAAGATTAAATTAGCAACAACAAAAAGAAAATAATAACATTGTAGGAACTATTTTAATATTTTTCAATATAATTTCAAAGCATTGAAATTCTAAATACAACATTTTTAAGCTTATTAAAGAAGCAAAATTTAAATGAATGTTTTACATTAGAGGGTTTAAATTGATTGTGAATACATTATATCTTGGGTCGAAAAAAATTGCAATTTTGCTCTTGGTACATCGAAAGAAAAAATAATGTTCACTATTTTCTCGGTAAAATTTACTATTTCAATAGTAGCTATAGCCCGCCCATTACTATTTCATAGTAAAAATTACTATTTTGATAGTAATTTTCAATAATATATTATTAAAATATAAAAAAGGATAAGCTTTCATTTAAAGAATGGGGAGAATCGTATATCCTCCTCATCCCCCTGGAATCTGGAAAAATTACTTAGAAAGTGAAACTAAAAAANCTATTTCATAGTAAAAATTACTATTTTGATAGTAATTTTCAATAATATATTATTAAAATATAAAAAAGGATAAGCTTTCATTTAAAGAATGGGGAGAATCGTATATCCTCCTCATCCCCCTGGAATCTGGAAAAATTACTTAGAAAGTGAAATTGAAGAATGGTTTGGAAAAGAAGTTTATATATATATTAATTTTTTTTAAGATATGAAAAAACTACCTCTACATTTTTAAGGCATTTTCTTGGTTTCAATTTCTAAGTTAAGATTTGTAAGGATTCCTCTCATATTTTTTTGTTTGTTTCTTGCCATCACTAAAAATTATAAAAGAACTTAAAACACTAGTTAAAAAAACTTACCCAACAAATTCTCAAAATCTTTATATTTTTTAGTTTTATTTGAACGGAAAATTAAAATATTTCTTAGTTTTTTTTCTTTTCTTTAAATTAGTGTTTCTTTAAATAGTAAAAATATATTTTTTTACTATTTGATTATAAAAATTGCTTTTCTCACTATTTAAATAATAAATCGAAACATTTTACTATGACAATAGTAAATTTTTGATATTACCATTTCGATAGTAAACAAAATAATATAATTTTCTCTCAGTGTACACTTCAATAAAATTAAAATTTAATTTACAGGAGATGCGTCGCAGACGAAATGAAGTTACAGTGGAATTACGAAAGAACAAGCGGGAAGAGGCTGTACTGAAACGTCGTAACGTACCAACAATGGATGCTACTACCACAGATGAAGACGATTTTGTTTCAAGCTCAATTAATTTGAAAAAATTGGCAAAAACAGCAAGTGATGCATCTAATCCCGAACAACAGCTACAAGCAGTTCAAGCCGCTCGTAAACTGTTATCATCCGATAAAAATCCACCAATAAACGATCTTATTAATAGCGACATATTACCAATTTTGGTAGAATGCTTAAAACGACATGATCAACCAATGCTTCAATTTGAAGCTGCTTGGGCTTTGACTAATATCGCTTCCGGTACGTCAGAACAAACTAATCAGGTTGTTCAAGCTGGTGCCGTACCTCTTTTCTTACAATTGTTGTTATCACCAGCACAAAATGTTTGTGAACAAGCAGTATGGGCATTAGGAAATATAATAGGAGATGGACCCCATTTACGAGACTACGTAATACGACAAGGAGTTGTGCAGCCATTGTTAGCTTTTATAAAATCTGATATTCCCATATCCTTTTTACGCAACGTTACATGGGTTATTGTAAATTTATGTCGTAATAAAGAACCGCCACCACCTTTCGATACTATTCAAGAAATTCTCCCAGCTCTTAATATGCTTATACATCACACCGATACAAACATATTGGTTGACACTGTCTGGGCCATAAGCTATTTAACTGATGGAGGAAATGATCAAATTCAGATGGTGATTGACTGTGGAATTGTACCAAAATTGATACCACTATTAGGACATGTTGAAGTGAAAGTTCAAACAGCAGCTTTGCGAGCAGTTGGTAATATTGTTACTGGATCAGACGAACAAACACAAGTCGTATTAAATCATCAGGCATTGGCCTATTTTCCTGCCCTCTTGTCACACCCGAAAGAAAAGATTCGTAAAGAAGCGGTATGGTTTTTGTCAAATATTACAGCCGGAAACCAGTTCCAAGTAGAGGCCGTTATCCAAGCTGGCTTATTACCGAAAATTATTGAAAATTTGAGTAAAGGGGAATTTCAAACTCAAAAGGAAGCTGCATGGGCCATTAGTAATCTAACAATTAGTGGCAGTAAAGACCAAGTTTACAAATTAATCAACGAAGGAGCAATACCACCATTCTGTGATTTATTATCATGCAAAGATACACAAGTTATTAATGTAAGTATTTATGAGACATTATTTTTAGACCATTTCTAAAAGTGTGTACTTCTCAATTTTCAATAGAAAAGATAACATCACGGGCTTTCGGCTTAAAAAAAAAATGTTTCTATCTCTATTACCGCTACTAAACCTTGTAATAGTCTTTCGACTTAACCCCGAATTTATTTTTTTTTTTCGAATTTGCAGTCATTGCTTTATTAAATACTCAGATACAAAACCAACTCAAAACAAGAAAAAAAAAACAAATCAAACCGTGGACATAGTGGAAGTCGTCCTTGCCCTCCCTAACATGCGTCAACTAAGATCCCCTGAGCTTACAGTAATGGAGCCGCAAATGGCCTACTTCACTCACACCCTACTTATCAATTTAAAAAAAATTAATTAGCAAATCATATAAACGTTATATAGTCCCAGCATTATCGACCTTCGATTCACCCCTTAAAGTAATACTAACTCAATTATTTTGTTATTTTTGCTATATATATTTTGCAATTTTTTGTCTGTTATTAAAAATTATAGTAAACTAGCTAAGACCCTTTTCTCATATGCACACATCTATGCTTTATTACTACCTCGTGGGAATTGCCGTGATGAATTTGATTCCTTTTAAAAGATGAGACCTACAAAAATGGCAGGAACCACATGCAGAAATGTATGCACGGCGCTAATAAGGAAAGTCAAGTTTTCACTGAAGCAGATTTCCCTTAATTATCACAAAAAATACTCAAGTTAAAATAGAAAAAAAAAAACACGTTCAAAAAATTCTTTACAAAACTGAACGTTCGAGTTGACAAAACAAAAAGACAAGAAAACTGTTTAAAAACTTTATTTTATATGAGCGCAATAAGAGATCCATAGTAGCAAACCCCATGACGACAGAAAGATGAAATTCGGAGTTCAAACTCAATCATAGTCACAAAGCGTAATCGATGAACATTTGCTTACATAAGTGAAACAGAATACCATCTGTGAAACCACCTTCTAATTGTGTGTCGAGAAATAACCAATTTAGTTAAAACCAAAATAATTGTTCTAACCATTATCTTGACCACCATATCCATTTTTCAAACATATAGAACACTTCTTAAGACCATTTCGAAAAACTTCCTTCAAGCCTCGGATCGTTAACCCAAGTCTCGCCGAATACATTTTTTTTACACTTAGACATTGTCGGTTCGATCAATTTGTTTTTTTTTTTTTCCTGGTTACGCAAACAAAACTGTCTTTGGTGGGAATTTAACTTTGGGAGTGTTGGGTGCTTTGAATCTGATGAAATGAAGACGAGGGATGATTTAGTTTATATCTAATTTTTCAAATTTGTAATTTTTGTTTTGTAATTATTAATTTTTTTCTCTATCGATTTAGTTATTTTATTGATTTTAACCAAATGAAAATAACCTAAAAGTTCTTGGTCAAGACAAACATTGCATCAGATGTGAGAAGTTCAACTAAAGTTGAAAGTGTATTTAGACATAGTTTTGAAGTGCTCAATCCTTTTGGAATCTCGAATTTTAAAGCCAAATGGGCATTGATGGAATACCACCTACTTTTATTTGAATTTGCTCATTATGGTAAGTCTGAAAATGCACAATTTTTGCTAAGGACGTCTCGGAAATAAATGCTTGATGAATGTACGAGCATATGATGGCTCTTATTTCGCTAAGAGCCCAACCTTCGCCGTAATTATTTAAGTCATTTTCAGTGGACAAGCAAACTTCTAAAAGTAGTTGCAACCAATGATGTCTTGAGTAGGCAGGTAAACATTTTGATTCGTGTTCTTTCTAGTTAAAAGAACAAACTACATTTTTCTGCGTATACTTCTAGGCCCCTGATAGTATCCCATCTTTTTGCATTAGGTTATATATAATCTCTTATAAAACATTAAGAATTCAGTTGAACAGACTTCTTTTTTATCACATCCGTTATTCGATTCCAAGGATTTGGTCAATTGTCGCATGATATTGCAAATTGCCGATTTAAAATAATATTGACTTTATAATACGATAGTCCTATTGACTATTTATTAAGGTTATTAAATTTATCCTATTTTTAATTACAGATTTCAAGGAACATATCTTCTAAGTTTGATCAAATCATTAAAAAAATCGTCCTTTCGAGATTTATTTCTCAAATTCCCCGAGCAACGATATCCTTATTGTGAAAATTTGCCAACCATTCGAAAAAATCATTTTTTTTTACTTGGAGGTAATCTGCACCA
>JXPG01004550.1:1327-11932 GCA_001015175.1 Megaselia abdita | reverse complement strand
GCGTGCAAGAATGCCTTCGTCGTTTACCAATTCTTTCACGCTATTCTTTGCACCTGTCGATAGAAATTTCTTGTTTCACCCTTTCCTCTCAAACAAAAATTCCTCCTGAAAAAAAAGCAACACCTCTAAGTTATGTCATAAGAAATCTTCCAAACCAAAACTCCCACACATTAAAAGCGAACAAAATAAAAACAATAAAATTGAAACTAATAATTTATTTAATTAAGCAGCAAAAGAAAAGTAAGTGAACGAATATCGTAAGTCTCATATTTGAAAACATGAAGGAACCAACCAACAATTTCACAGGTTCTCACCGTTGGTCTTTGTCTACTTCGTGAAGTAAAGTGTCTGTCTCGAATACAATCTTTCTGTCGTTACTATCTTTAAATCAGAAAATCAGAGAGAAAACAGTAGAATGAATATGTCAACACAAACTCACCAAGAATAGTAATTTTCTTAACCACATGCGTGATCACCGAGTCGAGTGTCAAGTTACTTGCGTGTAAACTGTAACCACATTGACAAGTTCTTGTAAATTGAATTCCTCCTCCGTCCGATTAACTTTAAATATTTAGTGTGGTTTCCACTGTTAACTGTTTATTTACTAACTATGGTTAGCTTTTAATGACTACTAATTTTTAATGATGATTGTGTGTTCTTGTTCTATGTGATTAAATAAAATCAGTTGTGGCCCAATACTACGAAGCTGATGTGAACAAGGAACATGTTATTAGAGGAAATTCCGCAATAATCAAATGTTTGATTCCATCGTTTGTTGCTGATTTTGTTGAAGTCGTTTCATGGCATACGGATTCAGAAGAGAACTATTTTCCTGGTTCTGAATATGGTTTGTGGGAGGAATTTTTTTTAGATATCCTAATTTTCCTGATCCTCTTCTTTTCTATTTTTTTGATTGTTGTCTTTCGCTTTCAAACATGGTTTTAATAAAAAATTAATAATTAGTTAAAAATTGAGCATATTCAAGAGTTTTGAGAAAAAAAAAATTGAAATTTGAAAGGTTTTGAAAATATATATAAAAAAGGGTCTTAAACAGATATGTTCGCCGAATAAAAAAATAAGCCTTTATCGATTAAAAAAAAAACACAGTTTTATTTTTCCAAAATAATATAAATTAATTTTTAAAAATGTTTTAATTAAAAAAAAAAAATATTGATATTTAAATTAGAAATTGAAGTTTTGAAATGTTTTTACTCAACAAAAAAAAACTTTTTTTTATTTAAATTAGAAATTAATGTTTTGAAATATTGAATCTTAAATATAAATCATAAAGTTTTTGAAAAACAACTTGTTGAATTTGTATAGAATGTTTTAAATATAATTGAAACTAAATTTAAATAAAAAAAATCAGGGAAACATTTTATTTTTTTGATTAAAATTGAAAATTCTGAAATGTTGAACATCAAATTAAAATAGTCTTTAAAATTATTTTTAAAAAAACTTTGAAAAAAATGGAATAAACAAAATTTGGTTTGCAATTTAAGATTTAAGTTTTCAAACTTTAAAATTAATATTTATTTAAATTTAACCAAAATATTGTTATTTAACTTTTTTCAAAATTAAAAAAAATATTTTAATGTTTTAACTTTACAAACAAATTATAAGAAACATTTTCAGATTTTTATATAGATTGAAAATTTAAGCCCTAAAATGTTTAACATTAACAGAAAAAATATAGAATTTAATACAATTTTTATTTTAATTGTTGTTTTTCTAGAATTTTAGTAAAATTTTACTTTTTTTTTAATTTTAGAAGAAAGTGGTTGGATTTTGAAACATAATACTTTTAAAATCTAAGACTTTAATTTCAAAAAAAGTATGTTTAAAAGAATTTTAGAACTTAAAATACTTTCTTTATATTAATATAACATTTAAATAAAATAATGTTTTTGAAATTTGAATTAATAAATATATATAAGATGTTGAATGCGTTGAAGTAATATATTTTAAACCCACANCAAACTTTAAAATTAATATTTATTTAAATTTAACCAAAATATTGTTATTTAACTTTTTTCAAAATTAAAAAAAATATTTTAATGTTTTAACTTTACAAACAAATTATAAGAAACATTTTCAGATTTTTATATAGATTGAAAATTTAAGCCCTAAAATGTTTAACATTAACAGAAAAAATATAGAATTTAATACAATTTTTATTTTAATTGTTGTTTTTCTAGAATTTTAGTAAAATTTTACTTTTTTTTTAATTTTAGAAGAAAGTGGTTGGATTTTGAAACATAATACTTTTAAAATCTAAGACTTTAATTTCAAAAAAAGTATGTTTAAAAGAATTTTAGAACTTAAAATACTTTCTTTATATTAATATAACATTTAAATAAAATAATGTTTTTGAAATTGGAATTAATAAATATATATAAGATGTTGAATGCGTCGAAGTAATATATTTTAAACCCACATTAAATTTGTACACTGAAAGAAATAAGTTTCAAAATTTAAATGTTTCCGGTGTAGAACTTAAAATTTTACTTTTATACACAATATGATGATTTATAAAGAAATAATTTTCTTACTTAATTCCTAAAAAAATCAATGTAATACTAAATTATAGAATAAATTATATCATTAATGACATAATTTAAGAATAAAAATCCTCCATTTAAAATGTTACTGTTAGAATAGATAACTTAAGTTTTAAAATGTAAAAGAAAGTGATATTGTTTTAAAAGCTTTATTTTACTATAAAGTTTTTTTTTTAAATATTAATATTCAGTTCTAAAAAAAAAATGCTGGGTTTAAAAATTTAAAATATTAGTTTAAAAAAATATAATTGATGATTTGGAATGAACGAGAGTTATTAAAATAATTGTTCTCAATTTCTAAAAAACAAAGCCACATAAAGACAAAACGAAGAATATAATATACTTATGTGAACATTCAAATATCCGGGAGGACTGGCTTCACCTTTATTTTTTTTAATATACCAATATAGAAAAAATCGATTTTCTCGAGTTTCATATTAGATATTTAATTTCTGAACACCGAAAGATTATTCTTAAGACATAGAATTCCATGGAAGCAAAAAAAGAAAACTAAAATTTTAAAATAAAGTTTTTTCATTTTGTGAAAATATTTTAGTAACATTTTTTAAAACTAAATTAAAAAAAAAAATTTAAAGTTTAAAATTAAAAAAAAAACTATTTTAGAAATAAATATTTACAAAATATTTTATAATACAAGTTATAGAAGATTAATATTCGAGAATTACAATAAACTGAAACTAAAATATAGTTTCGTTTAAAACTTATTTCTCTGAGCGTAGTAACAATATCGCTAGTCAGAGACATGTCAGCCGTGAGCCAGCTTAGCCAAACACCGGCTTCAATCCATCTGTCTACTTAAATTTGTTCGATATTTTTGAAAGAGATTCAAGCCGAAATCGAGAGTTTTCATGGAATTTAAGCTTTAATTATTTAAAAACAGCAATGCTAAGTTTTTAAATATTTTAAGCCACGACTAACATTTTATTTGAAAATATAAGACACGTAGCTGGCGGCTTAGCCGGCTAATTTTATTCGGCTGACATGACAGCTTAACAGGCGCAGCAAAGGCAATCGATTCAGCCCTGTAACTTAAAATTACCGCCAGCTTAGATATATCTAGTTTATTTCAAGCGATTTAAGAATTTTGTAATTCAAAATATCAACTGTAGTAACTTCNTACCGCCAGCTTAGATATATCTAGTTTATTTCCAGCGATTTAAGAATTTTGTAATATCAACTGTAGTAACTTTGCTTGTACAAAACCAAACAAATATTTTGAATGCCAACAGACATCCAAAGAAAACTCGAATCAAACATGTCAACCGTCTTAAATTTTAGCCCCCTGATGGCTGACCAAATTATAAGCTCCTCTGGCGGCGGGACGGATTTTCTAAAACTAAAAATTTAAACTCTATGAACAATTATATTTTGAACAATTATTCAAACCTTCTGAAAGAAAATACAAGAAGTGTTGGCAGGTATCTGAGATGGCTTATTTTAGACCTTGGCTGATATATCTGACTCGAATTCTAAATGCTTCTTCTTCTCTATTGAAAGTTTCTAGGGAGGAATAAAGTTTTAATAAATAAAGTTCCTTTCACAGGAAGAGAAAACGAACCCCGACAATGTTCAGTATTAGAATTATACTTTCAATTAATTTACTTTGATTTGAAATGTTACATATCATGTCGTTCAATACCTCCCCAGTCGTCTACCAACATTATGAAGAAGACATCCTCAAGGCCTTTGTCATTCGTGGTAATGCAGCAATTTTGAAGTGTGATATTCCATCTTTTGTCGCTGATTTTGTTCACGTTGTTTCCTGGCATACTGACCAGGATGAGAATTTCTTCCCTGGAAATGATTATGGTTTGAAGGACTTTTATGTCTATAGTTTATAGTTATCCCAATCATATCACCTTTTCCCAATCATTGTTATCAACCTAGTACAAAACAAAATTTCCTCCTATTAGTGGTGACTCAAATTTACGAGGAAGACATTCCAAAAGCCTTTGTCATTCGTGGTAATGCTGCAATTTTGAAGTGTGATATTCCATCTTTTGTCGCTGATTTTGTAAACGTAATCTCTTGGCACACAGACCAAGATGAGAACTTCTTTCCAGGAACTGAATACGGTAGACTTAATCATCCATTAAGTTCAATTATTTAATCCCTTTTCCTGACTATCCCATTTCACCACATCTAATTCCATTTGTCTCCTCAGTCGTAAAACAATACTATGACACTGATGTCAACAAGGCCTATATAATCCGTGGTAATTCTGCAATTCTCAAGTGTGAAATTCCATCGTTTGTCGCTGACTTTGTTAATGTGGTTTCTTGGCACACCGATCAAGATGAAAACTTCTTTCCTGGCACTGAATACGGTTTGATAATTCTCATAACATATTTATAGAATAAAAAGATTTCCTGAAATTCCTTCTCCACAACTATTCCACTTTATCATCACCTCTAATTGAATCCATTACGCCTTTTAGTTGTCCAACAATACTACGAATCCGAGGTGAATAATGAGTATGTGATACGCCACAATGCAGCTATTTTAAAATGTTCCATTCCATCGTTTGTGGCGGACTTTGTGCACGTAATATCTTGGCAAGACGATAGCGATGTTCACTACACTTATGAAAACAATTCTTATGGTAGATACTTTAGTTGGTGTGATTAAAATAATATAGACAGACATAGAGTTATTTCCTAAGTATCCATCTTCCATTTTTCCCATATCATTTGCATTCCAATTTTGTAATTAGGGGTTTTTATAGACTGATGGGAATATTTGTTCGTTTTTATGGGTTCTTAGGTATTTTGATGTACAATTTAACTTTTGTCTTGGAAATTGGTAGTGAAGTAATGGAAAATAAAGGGTTTCGTAATTGTCAAGATTCATTTAGAAATATATTTGTCCCTTTTTACACAAGAAATTAATTCAGCCAATCAAAGACGTCGTAAACTTCCATCTTCTTGTTTTCACGATTTGATTGGGTGAAATCAGAATTATCTTGTGAAGTAAGAGACGAACAGGTAATTTCAAAAGACAATTGGATTTTCTGCGAGGCTCTACAAATATTTTACATCACCCCGAAAACTCGAAATAAGCTAATTCAAATGCTTGAGCAGATCGGTATTATATCCACAATATGAACCTTTTATATATTTCCCACTTTTTAAAAACTTAACCTTACCCAGTTTAATGAAACATACTTTCTTTAAAGTCGTCCATCAATATTATGAAGCTGAAGTTCTCACCGAATACATAATAAAAGGCAACAGCGCCATCTTGAAATGTAACGTCCCAAGTTTTGTTGCTGACTTCGTTAAAGTCGAGGCCTGGGTATCGAGCGAAGGCCTCGAATTCGTTGCTAATAACGATTTTGGTATATGGTTTTAATTCCTTTATATAATAGCTAAGATCCTTCATCCCAGATCCTTCTCCTGGTTTATATTTTATAAAAGAATCTTGGAAAACCTTCGTTTAGGGAAACAATTTCAACCACATAGTAACCTAACAAAAAATTCTTCTTTCAAGTCGTTCATCAATACTATGAAGCTGAAGTTGTGTCCGAATATATAATCAAAGGAAACAGTGCCATTTTGAAATGCAATATTCCTAGCTTTGTCGCTGATTTTGTGAAAGTTGAAGCCTGGGTTTCCAGTGAAGGCACTGAATATATCCCAGACTCAGATTTTGGTAGTCCTTTACATTACTTTACTTATAAGACTTAGTCCTAAAATTCCTTATCCTGCTCCTAAAGATTTTCTAAACTTCTAGTTGTCAATCAATACTATGGCGCCGATATATTGATGGAATACGTGATCAAAGGAAATGCTGCGATCTTAAAGTGCTCAATACCTTCCTTTGTTGCTGATTTTGTAAAAGTTGAATCTTGGATAGATGAAGAGGGCAATGAGCTTAGAGCTTCTGATAATTATGGTTTGTTTGGTTTTAGTGGTTTAGATTAATTTTTCTTTCCTTTTCCTATATCCTTTTTCTTATATTTGGTGATAATGTTTTTTGTCCTCCACGATTGAAGTCGAACGAGACTTTTTCTGGACGGAAAAATCATCCCTGATTTGTCTTCAGTCGATGTTATTGAAGAAGTACTACGAACTCGAAAGTCATGGCATAGTCTTTTTCGACAATTGAAGAAATCGAAGACAAACNTTTCTTTCCTTTTCCTATATCCTTTTTCTTATTGACCATCTGACCATGACAAGGTTTTAGCGATGATATTCTGAGATTATCATTGTATTTTTTTTTTTCATCTGACCACCATGATAAAAGGAACGAGCCTTTCTCTACATGAAAAAATCATCCCTGGTTTGTGTTCCTCGTTTTTATTGAAGATGTACTACGAAATCGAAAGTCATTGATTTTTTAGTTCTGAGAATGTCTCCGTAGACTTTTATCAATGTATCAACGTGAAAAGTCTTTGGATGATACGCAAATGATGTCATGGAAATATCATCACGATCAACTGGAGATCAAAACTGAGACAAAGATATCATCAGAGGTATTTTACAAACTCGAAAGTCATGACAAAGCCTATAGTAATGAATTTGTCAAAGACAATGTCACAAATGATATCAGGGCGATGTCTTCACGAAATCGTAGAGACCAACTGGGGACAAAAACTGGGACAATGATATCGAACGACGTCATTCTTAAAAGTAGTCTATGTGTAACTAATGTTATCTTCTTTAGAGCTTAAGTCGCCAGGAAATCTTTAGTTATGCCTGAACTTCCAGTAGTCCTTAAGGCTCANAGTTATGCCTGAACTTCCAGTAGTCCTTAAGGATCTTAGCTTTCAAAAACAATGAATACATAAATTGATGATTAAATTAATCGTTTTGCGACATTCTCGTTTGTTTCTGACTTCTTTGAAGTTTATTCATGGTTAGTAGTGAAGGAATTGAATACTAGAAGGATTTAGTAGACAACTTTTACGTTCTTGAAAATGATTGCCTTATGTGCAATTTCTTAATTAGGTGAGAGGTTCAGGATGTATTTAGTTGACTTTTGAAATGTTAGAATAGTATTATTCGACTATTTTACTAAGGTAGGATTGATNTACTAGAAGGATTTAGTAGACAACTTTTACGTTCTTGAAAATGATTGCCTTATGTGCAATTTCTTAATTAGGTGAGAGGTTCAGGATGTATTTAGTTGACTTTTGAAATGTTAGAATAGTATTATTCGTGTTTCCACTATTTTACTAAGGTAGGATTGAGTTTCCCTTTCATTCCTCTTCGGTTTAAGGCTCATCCTTTCTGGCACTTTCAATTTCCACTATGTTAGCTTCACGAATCAATTATCACCCTTTTTAAGAATGATTCGTACCATATCATTATCTCGTTTTGTCTCCTCAGTTGGTTCCCACGATATCGCAAAGACACAAACATTATATCATTTCCGTATCACTCAACGACTTTTCGTTTTAATGCAATGATGAAAGTCAAACTTAACTTTCTCAACACCAAACAATCATCTTGTTACCTTTGTCGACTTTATTGTCGTTGGATGACACAAATATGATATCATGGAGATGTCATCACGATATCTCACAATATTTTGTTTCCCATTTCTGTCAAATTTTGCGATTGCCTTTTTTAGATTTACCTTTACTTAAAACTTCTATTAAAAGAGTGCCCCTCGAACACCCTTAAATCACAACAACCACTCTTAATACAAATCTACTTCCAGTGGTGCAGCAATTCTATGAAGCCCAAGTTTACGATGAATACGTGATAAAGGGGAACTCGGCTATTTTCAAGTGTCAAATTCCATCTTTCGTAGCAGATCATGTGGAGATCAACTTTTGGACAGCGACCAGTGGCGAATATTATTTCCCAAACTCAACTGGTATTCTTTTTCTCTTCGGAGTAGACTCCTTTGAAACCTTAAATCCCTTCCAAACTTCCACTCGAATCAAATCTAGTTTCTAGTAATTTGTTTTCTTTATCCCACAGTTGTCCCACAAAAGTATTCCGTAAATGTTATGGATGAGGCTGTTTTGAAGGGAAACAGTGGAATTTTAAAGTGCCATATACCAAGTTTCGTAGCTGATTTCATACAAGTCTTATCTTGGGTCGATGATGAGAACCGAGAAATCTATTCAAACTACGATGGTGTTGCTAAGAATACCGGTAACAACTAGGAAGTCGTGTCATCCTCATAACATAGTTTTTATATACACGTTCACCTTTTACGTTCTTCATATCCTTTTCCCAAACATCCATAAGCCTAACGGCTTTCCTAATCCTTAATATTTCCTCCTTCCTTTTAGCGTTTAAGTGGCAAGATGAAAATGTGGAGCAATGCTGCAATAGCAAAATCCTTCTTCTAGACGATTATTTTCTAAGGATGATGCTCTTTTTAGCTTGTGATGTATTTTCCATCTTGTGGTATTATTTCAATGGAAATTTTCGAGTGCTGCTTTCATTGGAAAACTTTCTTATTTTTGAAATGAGGATTCTAGTTTTTAGTTTATTTGTTTATACTTGTAAAGTTTGTGTTTCCTCTTTTCAAATGGTAGTTGAGTGTTTTATTAAGAGGAAAATTCTCATTTTCGGTTTCATAATTTCCAGATTAATTGGAAATTGTGTTTTCCTTAGAAGATTTTCCGGTTATGAATAATGAATTGTTGGGAGTAATGCTCTTTATTTAAAGGTTTGTGTGTCTACTATATTTGGTGTAATGTATTAGGACGATAATTATTATCTATTTTTTAAAAGAGTACTTTTAGGAATTTGTTCAGATATAAATCGGTTTGTGTAAGAGATTAATAGTCTTTAGATAAAGTTTGCGTGTTTGGTTTTATTAATTTATTGATTACATGTTTTGTTACAACAGTCGGGTTCTAGTATTATTATAAAAGTTTTTGAATTACAAGAAGCATTATTCCCTAAAACTATTAAAAAAAAAAAACAAAAAAAGAAGAAATAAAAAAAATAAGTTTTTTGTTTTAGATAAAATGAGTAACATTTTCCTAGAAATCCCTAAAAATAAAACACTCAAATACTGAAAAGTTTATCAAATGTGTATAAAATATAAAAACTAAAAAAAATGTTTTAAAAAATAATCAAAACACAAAAAATTAACATTTGATAACCTTAAGCGCTCTTAGTAAAATTACCAGATAAAATAAGCTTGTAATTTTACTACAGTAGTCAAGTTCATCCAACAAATACTAATATATTTTCTTTTCATCCAAAAAACACAGACGGCAAATACTTAGTTCTTCCATCTGGAGAGTTGCACATTAGAGAGGTCGGACCTGAGGATGGATATAAGAGCTACCAATGTCGCACAAAACATCGATTGACTGGAGAAACTCGCCTAAGTGCAACTAAAGGAAGATTGGTCATCACTGGTATGCTTTTAAATTATTTAATGATTGCGTTATCGCTGTCATTTTCAAGGATATTGAAATATTTCGCAGGCGCTTTTTTTTATTTATTTAATTTTTTTATAATTGAAATCATAGGAGTTATTGAAATAGTAAAGTTTATATGAATTTTTGTTTGGATTGGAAAGTATGGTGTGGTTTTTAATTTCAAGTGTCTTTACTTGCTGTGGAGATTAAATGTAATTGAATAATTATAATGAATTATTAGTGTAACAGTTTCTATAGAGGTCAGACAGGATAAAGTTATTTTATAGGCTGTTTGGGCAAGTTTTCCGAATAACTTATATTGTTTCATCCTGAACAATAGTTTACTTTCATCTCAAAAAGCTTTACATAAAGTTAAAGTGATCTAAACTAAACACGAAATATGTACCCTATATAATAAAACCATATATATTCTTNAATATGTACCCTATATAATAAAACCATATATAAATTACAATATATATTTTATCAATATAAAGGTAATTTTTATAGGTAGTTGGTTGGTTTAGGTGCTAGCACTCTTGCCTTCCAATCTGTCGATCCTGAGTTCGATCCTCAGTGCATACATCAGAATTTTTCGTAAGAAATTTTCTTCCGTGTGAGTCGGATATACTACCTCACGCCACCCTCGTCGTTTCGATGTTGATGAAATAAAAGGGTACCTCTAAT
>JXPG01004544.1:2325-16884 GCA_001015175.1 Megaselia abdita | reverse complement strand
TAAGGTCCTCTTGTCCTTTTCTTTTCCGATTCGAATTCCGTTGTTGGGGCCATGATCCTCATGACAATAAGAGTTTCCTTTTTTAGCTTCCACCATTTAGTTTTGATGTTGGGGTCGGGTTGTGAGCCCTATGCCCTCCCGTAGTGAATCACCGTTCATAGACGATGTCCATGTGTATAGCCGCTGTTCCTGGTAACCGACGCTACATACGCCTAATTCTTCAGCCAATAACTCCGCGGATGCAAAGCTACCACCCAGAGCTATCCGATCACATGGGACCTTCCGGGAGGTAGAATGTCGACGTTTTGATCCATGAAAAAAGGAATAGGCAGCTCTGGATATCCAGGTTTCATCAGCCTACCAACCGCCCTCCTTANGTAAATATATCTGCAACCATTGTAGATGTAGGCAATACTACTAGAACAAAATAATATTGAAGTGGATTCCAGATTGAGGTCCAATACCCCTTCTCAATCGAATCTACTTCAGTCCAAGTAACTCCTTGAAATAAGCAACCGCTGCGTAAATATATCTGCAACCATTGTAGATGTAGGCAATACTACTAGAACAAAATAATATTGAAGTGGATTCCAGATTGAGGTCCAATACCCCTTCTCAATCGAATCTACTTCAGTCCAAGTAACTCCTTGAAATAAGCAACCGCTGCGTAAATATATCTGCAACCATTGTAGATGTAGGCAATACTACTAGAACAAAATAATATTGAAGTGGATTCCAGATTGAGGTCCAATACCCCTTCTCAATCGAATCTACTTCAGTCCAAGTAACTCCTTGAAATAAGCAACCGCTGTGTAAATATATCTGCAACCATTGCAGATGTAGGCAATACTTGAGAATTACTTCCTTCTTCCGTAGATTAATCTTGAAATCATTTGCCAGAGAGATGTAGCTCTGATTATCTTCGTGGATCGTTGTTGCTCCTTCTACTTCAATTCAGCACATGCTTCTGAAATTGCCACATACTCTGCCTCTGTTGATGATAACGTAATATTTAGCTGCTTGCTGGATCTTATACCACGGTAGTCTGCCTTGGTTTTATAGGCCCACTTGCACCCGATCGCCTTCCGGTTTTTTGGTAATTAACGTTCCGCTGCTTTGAATTACCTCGAATTCCTCGCAACCAATTATTTCTGAACTCGTCAAATTCTGCATCACGGCTAATGATAACATTGTCAGACTCTCTGTTTAGAAAACGATATCCTTTGGTGTTATCACAATATCCAACGAAGATGACTTTCTTGCATTTAGCATATAATTTTCGTGTCATAATTAGGGTTCTCATACTCATACGGGCTTCTGTTGTTGATGCTCTTCGTAGACTTCACCTTTCGACTTACAAAAATAGACTGTATTGAAGCGACTTAGTCATCTATTAACGTCTATACATATTTCTTTCCTGATGGAGGGGCTGTTTCAATCGGAGGGAACAAATTCCGAAACTGAAGATGTGGTACTAAGGGATTTCTTAGGGAGTTGCTGGCCTGAATACAATTACATCCCTTAATGTAGAAGCCCTCCGCCACACTGTCAGCCTCTATTTGTTTCACGACATCTAAGCTCAGATATCTCAAATGTCGTATCTTCCTCAATGGACCTTAGCTCAAGCTTTTCAATCTGCGTCTTTTGGTCTTTCATTTTTATTTCGCAATTATCAATTGAGAAGGGTTGACTTCGTTGGTGCCTTTGCGTTATCCATCTAGTGACGGATGATATAAGCGAGGATTAACACACTTTTAAAACGAAGTTGCCCTAGAATAGCGTCAGCATGGAAATGATGATTCTTCCGAAGAAAAGTATGCTACCGAACGGATCGTACAAGTCCTCCCAATATCCGCCGCTATGTCTGTTAGCTATGCTTTGAAATAAGTAAGACAAACTTTAAAATTAACAATTTTAACAGTTTTTGGGGTGAAATTAATTAATTAACATTTTTAAAGCTTGTTAGAAACATGCGGCAATCTTTAAGTTGTTTAATATGCATTCCTTTTGTTATACTCCTTTATTATACATGTGGAAAACATTTAAAAAGGATATTGTAGGAGACAAAAAGGAATGAAAGAAACTCTTGTGGTGCAGATGGCAGGTGGTGGTTCTTAAAATCGTAGTTTCTTTCTCACGGTTCGTAAGGCAGACCTTGTTAGAGGTAAACAGAATATCTTCTCACGCGTTGAATTGGTTTAAAATAACTTATAGGGATGATTCAGTTGATCCTTTGTTTTGAAATTTGGGGCTATTATTAAATTAGGTCAATTTGTATATGAAAGGAAGCGTGCCTTAAGCAGAGTAGTATTACATATTTTGTTATTGTATGGTTTTTAATGAATATCTAAGATAATGAAGGAAATGAGTTGAGGACTCGGTTCAATCACGAGCTTTATCAGCTTTATTAATTAAAAAGCCATTTTTGGCGCGTGCCAAAAAAGATCATGCTAGCAAAACCGGATGGTACAAAAAGACGAGGCAGGCAAAGGCTTCGCTGGCTTGGATGTATAGAAGAAGAACTGGCATCCAAGGGTATCAACAACTGGAAAAATACCGCCACAAACTGAGAGATGTGGAGAGTCGATAGTTTTGGATTGCCCAGTTAGGATTGGACGACCATCAAAAGTAAGTACTTAAGATGTTTCTTTAGAAAAAATCCTCAAAGTCCTTAGTTTGATATTGTGTTTGCTTATTAAATGACTTTTTCACACCACTTAATAGAAATCTTTAATAAAATTGAAGCATAACTATGAAAACTCTAAATGAAACGATAAAAATAAATTGGTATAGCGAGACATTTTATTGTTCCTATATCAACTCTACCATAGCAGAACCCTAAATTAAAACCAAATTGAATTGTTATCAAGAAACAGTAATTTATTTTGAATTTTTAGATAAATCTTAAACTTAAGTAACAAGTTGGAGAGTTCTACATAACAAGTTGATATCTTAATTACACTGACGCCATAGTGAGTCGGAGTCATCACTTTCATAACCAGACGAGACTGGACTTGGTGACGAACATTGTCCTCTAGTTGATCTCTCAATTACTTGGTTTAAGTTATGACCCAGATGAGTCAATAGCTTCTTTCCAATTTCTATATCCACTTTAGGGACAAACGCTAAGGTCCGCGAAACTTCATTTGCCGCATTGATGTATCCTCGGCGGAAGCTTTCTTGTTTATTGATTGGTGAAGTGTTTCTGATCCTCTTTAGCCCTTCACCAGTCTTATCACTTGATTGATGAGTACAAACTCCCTCTTCTTGAATAGAATCAAGAATACAGTACATCCAATACTCCAAGCATTTGTTAATTTTAGTATTGGACTGTTTCTTGATTATTGAAAGGTCCACACTCGCGAATTTTTTGGACTTCGAAGAAACGAATGTTTTCATATTGAATGCGTATTTTATGTTGTTCCTTTAATTGACAGAATGGAAATGATTTCGAAATGGATAAATGTTCTTCCTTTTATACCCTGAGTTTCCGGATAAGGGCGAAAAGGGTTCTCACGCTCTGTATTTTTTGAACATAATAGGGGTCGAATTATGGAACGAGGAAGTCGCATGAACAAACATTTGATAAAAACGGTATTATGTTAGGGATAATTTCTTAAGCATCAAATTATATATAGTCGTTACGATTTTAAGGGTGTTTTCGGCATCACGTCGTTTTACTAATCACATTGTCACCGTCTATTATGATTAAATGAAGAAACAATTGGAACTACAGTCTACGATTTTGACTAAAAATTATTAAATAGTGAAGCATTGAACTCAGGAATTATGTTAAGAAGTTCAATGTTAAAAATTAAATGCTACTCGTAGTGATTTTTTTTTACATTTAGCGAAAATCTGATGAACAGCTGATAATTGAGCCAATAAAAAGCAGGCTCGATTCTTTGATCCAATGGTAATTCGTTTTTAGCATACTTGTGGATTTGAGATCAATACATTTTTGCTGGAGACTCAAGGATGTCTTATTCATTTGACTGTATTAATTTACAATTGAGTTCATGTAATTTGTTTCTACTTCTAGAATGTAGAAGTAAAAAAATGTATATAAATTCACGTTCAAGACCAGATATACCCTATTAGAAATATAAATGTTTGGCTGATTAGAGCTATGCTATAAGGGGGTTTTAAAACCTTCATTTTTGTGGTTCCAATCTTAAGTTTGTAAAGTTAACACATTTTTAAGTTAGGTAGCGCTAGTAATCAAATCCTTCCATTTTAAGTTATTTAATATTTCAGTTAAGAAAATCTTTACCGATTCTAAAATTTTCATCCCGTTTTGATTGCTAATTTATGTGACAGCTTATGTTATTTTTCATAATATTAATAGTTTTAAATTAATAATTGCGTAGGAACATCTACTGAAAAAAAGAAATTCCAGAAAGTATAATGATAGGCATTTGAAGTCCTCATTAGAATAAGATTTTCTTAACCAAAAAAAAACGTCAACCGTGACTAACTCTGACTGAGCCTCGAAGACTCACACAACAGTGAGTTCACTTATGTCCGCCACATTGTGACCACAGTCACAAAGATCGCCTGTGGTTGGGATATATCCGACACTATAAGTTCAACAGAGAAACTGTACGTCATGGGCGGAAACAACTGGGTTTTTGCTTCTAAGGATTCAAGGAGACAATAAATTCCAAAGCATCAAGAGGGTATTTAAGTAATAGAACCTACTTTTAGCAGTGCACAAAACCTCTTCAAGCATTCTACAAACCTACTTAAAGAGGATTTTTTGAAATTCTTCTTAAAGAGGTATTCTAGAAGCATTAAACACGTAAGGTATTATCAAGTAGAACAGAATACGTATTCTAGAAACCGCTTATGCTCCTTGTGTTCGGAACGGCGACACCGTTTGACTTTGCTGATGAAGTGAAAGATTTGAAATCCGGTTGGACTCACAGTGCGGTATTGTCAAAAAGAAGGTTTTCCTGTTTTGCTGAACACCTGAAACCACACGTCATACGCATTGTCGGTCTCTATCAATGCGGTTTCTTATTTTTGATTTCAAATCGATACGCATCACCTTTTCATCGACTTTCAACAAGCATATACTGAAAAAACGAGATGTGTACCCTACATATTTTAATGTACTGCAGTAGGATATATTTCATATGTAATATTTTTTTACATATTTCATTTGATGAATATTCTACACACGAAATAAGTATGTTACACATTTTAATGATCATCGAAATACATAATGTATTGAGTGGGTTGCATATTTTATTTGTGCAGTACATATTTTGTTCATGCTGCACACATTTTATTAATTAGAATTTACACATTTCAATTGGAGTCAAAATTCTACATATTTCAATGTAACTTACACTCAAAATATATACAATAAATGTGTGTTGACAACTGATCAGAATAGTGTGTATGTAACATATTTGAATGAGTATCGTACTCATTAAATACGTGTCTTACATATGAATAATGTATTTTATTTCCATCTATTTTTAAATGTGTACACGGCAAAAAATAAATAGCGAATTTCAATAGAAATAAGTAGTACAATAATGTTGTAGTAACATTTACTAATATTAGTAGTAGTAGTAGTGAATTTCTATACAAATTTTCTTGTGGGAAATATCTTTAGAACTAGTAAAAGTTACTACGGCTTCAATAGTAAATTTTACTACTTAATAGTAAAACTGACTAACAAATTGTGAATTTTATTAAGTAGTGAAACTTACTATTAGTAGCAAATAATTCATAAATTACTACATAACCTACATAAATATACAAATAACCTCGATTCAAATCCTGTTGAATGCATTCTTTTTTTTAAGGTAGCGAATTTTACTAAATGTAGTGAATAATACTAGTGTTGTTATTTCAAATCAATTGGTGTGTATTTTTTAATTTTAAGTAGTAAAATTTACTAAAGCTGCAAATCGTTCATGATTTTGTATTCGCATTCCTTGGCTGTGAACGGTGAAATGTTGGCATAAATAAAAGTAATATAAGAGAGTTTCGAGTTCAAAGCCTGATAGAAGCAGTAATAATAAATTATGTAATTATGTATGTTGCTAATAAAGATGCAAGGCGTTTTGTGAAAAAAAGTAGTGAAATTCCCTATTTGTAGCTTTTTTTAGTAGTAAATTTTACTAAAAAAATAATACTCCAGTAGTAAAGTTGTTTTTTTACTACTCAAGCAGTGAAAAAAAGAAATTTTACTACTTATTTTTTCCGTGAATAGTACATGTTTATAGTGTAGGTTACATATTTTAAAGTGTGCAACACACATTAAGAAAATATTTTTTTTCTCAGTGTACGACACTCTAATCAAAGATGAGCTATTCCGCACAATGAACCATTTTGGTATCACAAGCAAGCTCATCAAACTATGCCAAATGACACTTCGGAACATATGCAGTTGTGTCAAAGCCGTTGGAGAAACCTCAAGCAAGTTCTAAACTGTGAGGGGTTATGCAGCTATTTCAACATCCTGCTAGAAATGGTTATGGTAACAGCCAACATCGAAACCTCCAACATAATCTATCCAAATTCTTGGATATGCCGATGACTTGGACATAATAGGGAGAAAAACATCAGACGTCAAAGATATATTCCTTGCAATTGAAAAGGAAGCGAATTCAGTGGGTCTACGAGTCAATGGAGGAAAAAGCAAATGTTCAGTTTGAATAGGCTATTCCGGTCGGCTCAGCTGTCCAAGAAGAGCAAGGTTAAGCTTTACAACGAGTCAGTCAATCGTAGGATAGGTTGGGTGATGATATTAAGTATCGATATGGGCTCTTAAGTAGCCTAGAGAGAGGTTGGATTTACTTACACTCTCTGCTTTCTTAACCGAACCTCTTAGGACTAAAAATAGAGTCCGAACTTTGCATGGCGATGGCCTCAAAGTCGATAGCCTTTCCTTTAATCAAAATACATTAAAGGAAATAAAAGGCAGACGTCAATAGTGGCCAACTCGGACTCAGACTTGAAGACTTTTACAACAGTGCGTTAACTTATATCAAAAATAGTTGTTTGACAGTTTCCTGACCACAGTAGGATATATAAGGTCACAGGGGGTCCTGTGACTAAATCGTGAAAGAAGTTTCCGTTGGATTGATACATTGCTCAGTCCTGACAACATTTACATATTCGAACGATTACGGTTAAGTGATCATTATCCACTTGTAGCCTTTTTGATGGTCTAAAACAAATAATTAAAATTCAAACGGATTTTCCTATGTCTCTTATTGACCGAGAATGGACTGACAATTTTCGGTTTGGGAGACAATCAATTCGGACAGGTGAATCAGTTCGACTTTGCCGATGAAACGAACGAGATATGGTATTGAGAGTCAAAAAGGAGGTTTTCCTGTGGAACAGAAACACTTATGGTCACATTTGCGTGGAGATGTAGCAGGAGGTCTTCAGGATACTAATTAAATTAGCTCTGAAAAGGATAACCATNAGTGGAGATGTAGCAGGAGGTCTTCAGGATACCAATTAAATTAGCTCTGAAAAGGATAACTGTTTCCAGCGGGATTCTTCTTGGTCTACTGTTCACTCAAAAAACTGCGGAAATGTAACGACCTCAAAACACTGAACAACTTTACTCCCGTTTCCTAAAAACACCAGTTAAAACAAATAATTTCATAGATAAACATAATGTATTTTTCTTATAAATTGAATATTAAAAAACTAATAAAGCCAAAGATATCACAGTTGGATTGCACAAAACGAACTCCTCTTCTTTTTACCAAGGTCTCCAAACGGAAGTTGAAACTGTTTTTACTGACGATGATGAATACTCGCATTCACTTCCATATCCAGATGAAGCAGGAGACATCATAGCAGATGAATAGTATGGGGCAGTTCCAATTTTGACATTCAATTGTGATGTGATGGTAGGCTTTTGAATTTGGTTTAATCTATTTCCCAAGTGAGTCATTAGCTTAGTACCTAAGTTGACATCCACCCGTGGTAGTGATGACATTGCACGGCACACTTCGTTAACAGCTTGACAATATCCACTTTTGAAGCTCTCGTTGGGGTCAACCTTTTCGACCTTCCTCAAATGTTGAACAGTCATCTCCAAGATATCAGCTTTTTCCAGTTTCACAAACTGCTCATCGTCTTTCCTCAAAGAATCCACAATCAAATCCTTCAGCTCATCCAAGCACTTGTTAATACGAGCGCGGCGCTTACGCTCCAACATTGGTTTCATAACTTTACGATATTTTTCAGTCTTCGACATTTCATTAATTTGTACGGAACTCATTTTTGTACTTTGGTTTACTCTCCGAACAACGAATCAAGAATGATACCACCACTAGATTCTCCAGGCCTTTTATACCTACACGTGCTCAAAAACAAACCCTTATTGTCAGTCTTACTCATACTATTGCAGATGCGTGCCGTGGGAAACGATCAGAAAAGAGTAAGTTTCCCACACGATTTACCCAAAAAGACAGAAGACGAGAAGAGAAGAAGAACCACCTGCCCTTTTTTTGAAATGAAATGAACGTAACGTATTTTTTAAGTGGTCACATCATATCACCATATAGAGCTGCTATGCTAGTGATTTGGTTGGCTTACTGCTGCTGCTGTTCTGCTGCTGCAGTACTGTTGAGTGAGAACCAACGAAATCGAAACGAACGCAGCTGTTATTTTTTCTTGTTGTTGTTTATGTTTTTTGTTACCAAAAAATTCCCAGAGTCTGAACACTTTTGTCTCGCTTATGACTTTCGGTTATTCGTTTGCCTTTCGATTATCATGTGGTTCTAATAGGACGTTTGGGCATTGCATTGGTACAACAGAAACTGAAACATGGAATACTTTAGAGGGATGATTTCTGACGGATGTATTGGATAGATAGTCGTGAGAAAGTTGGGCACTACTTATACTTAATGTTCTTCGACGACTTCCTAATCTTTAGGGTTAATGGGTTTCAGTTACGCACTCATTGAATTGAATGGGTGGTGGGTTAGAGATGAATAGCAATGGATGGATTATTGACACGGCAAGCGTGCCGATTTTAAAGTGATTAAAACAAGTGTTGGACGGTTTAAATTTATGTTTGCAAATTGTGTGGGTTGGCAAAATTTCTTGTTCATTTGGATGATGGTCTTAGGCTTGAAAAAAGACAGAGCACGTGGACGGTCACGTGATGCTTTTGATTAATTTTATTGTTTGGCTTTGGTCATTCAAATTTTGAAGTTTTGTGTTTATTGTAGCAACAATACAGTGCATTAATTTTTTGTTTAATCAAGTGCAATAGGTTTGCTAAGATTTGTTTTAGAGAGAACGCAGAAGAAAGCTGCAATATAACTGAGCATGTGAGTGATGATGATCAGCTTTGTAGCATCGGGAAATCTTGTGGTGAGCAACATTTTCTTCCCACACTTCGAGATCCACAAGCAAACATGGACTTCGCCAGATGGAATCGCACAAAGAACCAAATCACTGACCAGCGCCATTCATCGAGCGTGCTTGACTTACGTTCATTTAGAGGTGCTATAACATTGACTCCGACCACCATCTTCACGATTGCGTTGCAGAATCTCTTCGATTAGGCCTACAAATAACAACAAGAAGCGCAAATATAATATAGAGGCCCTTAAAACACCAGTCATTGCCCAGGGTTTCGAAGAGTACATAATACAGAAGCTCGATTCTATACCGGAATCGACATAGACACCCATTGGAATACAGGTGCTGAAGTGGTAAAGCCAGCCGCAACCAAAGTTCTTCGTGAACAGGAACGCCGGCCGTAGGTCCTCTAGATGGCGAGATGATGAGTACGATCAGAAATAAATACAGAGATATACACCTGCAAGTCGAGAGGAGTATAGAATGAAAAAGAGGGAAGCCTTTAAGTTGTTTTCTAGTAAATATACAATACATCGTGTTTTACTAGAGTTGATTCTCAATCCATTCAATCATGACCAGTCAGCAACATTTTTAAGATCCTTGTTTATTAAATGAACTGATTGAGAAAGTTGAACTAACGGACATCGTGGAAAAATCCGAGTATCATCAGCTTAGAAATGTGGAGTACATTTTTCAAACATTCGATCTGTTGAACATATCGTCGATGTACAGACTAAATAATAGAGGTACAAGAATTGAACCTTGAGGCTCACCAGATTTATTTTGAACAGGTTGAGGGAGACTATTATTGCTGAATATGAAGGACGTCCTATTTTGAAGATCGCTCTCAAGTAGACAACTGGACTCTGCACTAGATAGATATTTTTTATATTCAAACTAAAAGTATACATAATTCTAATATTGAATTATTATATAGATTAACATATAATTGTATGAACAAACAAATTTACAACCGTAATTTAAAATTGTTGATTAGTTTGTGTGGTGTGCTTTAAAAATTTCTTTAAATAAATACTTCAAGGATTGCTGACTTACAACTGTGGAACTTTCGGAAACCAGATTGAAGTTAGCAATATACACTTGTTTGAGATGAAGATGATCAATTATTTGTGATGACATAACTTTTTCAAGGCCCCTAGGGAAATATGGAAGAATGCTTATAGGTCGGCACTCATTTCCACCTTTTTTGGGAACAGCAATCACCTTAATGATACATCGCGGTTGAAGATATGTGTTAGGACGTTGACGATACTAGGAAAAATGTATTTGATGAATCTTAGCAATAGAAACTGCGTTGCTCTTCATGGAATGGAAGGCAAAGATTACATCAGTTGTTGTTACATTCTCGAACTTCAATGGGCTTGCTGTGCGATGAATAACAACATAATTCGACGAAGGAGCTTCAGTTCAATAAAATAAAGACTAAAATTCAGAATAAAAGAATTAGGATCACACTCATTTAAATGCTGTGACACCAATTGGTCGAAGTTGTTTTCAGAAATTGTTGGTTTGTTGACAAGGATCAATCTTCATAGCATATAGCATCTGCTTATTTTCAGACCTGAATTCTGAAATGAGTTTAATGGAGCCTATAGTTAAGGTGATTTTCGTCCTGACGATGTTTTTTCCAGTTAGCAAAAGTCGAATCACGCCGGATTCCAAGTTCTTTAATGTAGGCAGTCATCCATATGTTATCATTGGAAGATACTTTTTTGTTAACAAGCGGGACGTGCTTCACAGAAAGCTTGTTCATTTCATCAATCATCTGCCTGTAATGATAAAAGCAAGTTCGATGTGTATGTGTATATGCTCTCAAGTCTTCGTCAACCCAGCCATGATCGCGTAGGACAACATTTTCGCATTGGGGACTACAACTTCGTTGTAGTGCGAAATGAAAATCTCATAAGACCAAAAAGTCTTTACATACAATTAAAAACAATTAATACTTTTTGGGTTCAATAAAAAATCTTATATATTTTCTTATAAAACTAAAAAACAACATCGAAAAGCTTTTGGATATCACAGAAATAAAAATGGAAGACATAACAAATAAACCATGGATTAGTTCCAGTTTACCATGGACGCCAGACATCACTGTTGACTGATTCATTGTCACTTTCACTTCCGTAACCAGAGGAAGCAGGACTTGGTGATGGACACTGGACTTTAGTTGTTGGTTGTTCAGTCATTTGATTTAAATGTTGTCCAAGATGAGTCATGATCTTCTTTCCGATTGAAATATCCATTTGAGGGAGGAAGGCCAAAGTACGGGAGACTTCATTGGCTGCGTTGATGTATCCTTTTCGGAAGCTTTCTTGTTCACTTACAGTTGATAATTTTTTGATGTTCCTCAAGTGTTTGATGGTCATTTCCAGGATATCAGTCTTTTCCATTTTAAGAACTTGTTCACCTTCTTGTTGCATTGACTCCATTATTAAGCCTTTAAGTTCGTCCAAGGACTTGTTGATTCTAGCCCGTCTTTGACGTTCCAGCATTGGCTTCACTACCTTCCGATATTGCTGGGTTTTGGTCATTGTTGATTTGTATGAGTTCATGTTGTTAGTTGTAACGCTTGAGAATGAATGATATAGTATGAAAGGACGATCTTCCTTTTATACAACATTTTCAGCATGTGTTTTTTCTACCTGCGCTCAGCTGCACTTTTGGATCGTGGGAAAAGAGGACTCTTATTTGTCTGTTCCTTATTAGAAGAAATAAACAACTCAGACTGAACTAAATTGTTTCTTTCTGTGTAATTATATAAAATTAACACAACCAATGGATCTGTAACCAGATTGGTAATTACACAACGTAACCAATCCTTATGATACAATGTTGCTACAGTTGATGTACATTTAAAATCAATAGTATAATAGTCAGAGTGGAAGGTGATTTCGTATGAATTTATTGCATGTCATTAAAATACGTACTGTTATTATTCTGCTACTTTTTGAAGACTAATAGCTTTGGAACATGATCTTGATTTTTCTTTATTTTGTGCTTGTATCAAGGCATTGATGTGTTACCTTTTGCAAATACAAGCATAAACTCAAGTGAAAATTAATGATTTTTTTAAGTGTATTGGGCTTTGAGGTTACATGTTCTATGCTCGTCGTTTTTTTTTTTTTAAATACAAACATTGTATGAAGTTTATCCTTATAAACTCATCTCTAATTAAAAATGCTAGATAAATCCTCAAAAACACAAACAAATATGGTCACCAAAAACTATCCCTTAATATCGGAAAATATACCCTGTTCACATTTAAATATCGAAATAGTAAAATATTAAAATTATTCAGTCTGCAATATTAATTGCCAATTCTTCTTAACTTATCATCCCCTTAATTGTTTCAAAAATAATTGAAAATCAATTATTTAAAATAACATAAAATTCAAATTGAATTTACATTCAGTCTGCAATTATAAATTTATTTCCAAAAATCATTTGCAATTAAAAATGTGTAACTTTTGAGTTTTAATTTAAATATGGTCTACATTTATAAGTTCAATATATAATTTATGGTATTATCTGTTTAGATCATTTGAATAGTTATAGTCACTTTGGGAATTGATTTCATATGAATTTCGCATTAAATTTAAATTGATTTTAATTTAAGTCGCATATGTGAATTTAAATCGACATTATCAATTATATTTCACATTAGATTCGAATGTGTTTTACATCAACAAAAAAGAAACAAAATATATGAAGAACTTGAAAAAACATACCAAGACTTCAAAAATTAGAAAAAAGACCATATTATAGACAAAAACCTGAAAAAGCTTTACATAAAATAAAATTAGCAAAAAAGTCGTTGTTAAAATCACAAATAATTTCAAACTTGAAAAATGAGGTATGACATTTCCCCTAGATGGAATATGGAATCGAGTTGTAGATCGACGGGTGTCTCCTTGTCGCCCCTGGTTCTAGCTAGTTATTCCTGAGTTTTTTCCCAGTTTAAAGTTTAATTTCAAAAAATAGCTTTATGCAAAGGCTTTGTCATTATATATGCAACCTGTTCTCAAGTCGATATTTGACGAATCTCCAACTGTTCTTCAACAACCTTTTCATGAACAAAAAACAGTTTCAGAGCTATATGCTTTATCCTTCGTCGGAATTCCGGATTCTGTGCTAGTCTCACTGAATCATAGTTGTCAAGTTGAATTACTAGAATTTTCAAGCTCACGAGCTCTTCAAATAATCTTCTTAGCCACATAAATTCCCTTGAAGCTTCTGTAGCTGCAATCAACCCAGCTTCAGTTGTCGAAGTAGCTACGATGACTTGCCTCAGACTCAGCCATGAGACCACTTAACAATCATACTAAACGACCTCCGTAGTTGACCGTCCAGTTTTGGTGCATCCTCCATAATCTGCATCACTGTAGCATTCCAATATATCTTTTCCAACATCTTGAACCCAACAATGGATGGAAATGCGGATATCTTCTTTCTAGTGTGATCTTTTTCTTTCCTTGAGTTTAAAGTATCTTATCATTTTGAATCTCTACAGAAACTTTTATTCATATATTGATGAAACTTTTGGTCTGCTTGATTTTAAGTCCCAAAAAGAACTCAGCTTTCTTAAGAATAATCTTGAACTCACTTTTCTTCAAGTAAAAGTCCTTCTAATCAGAATCAGCCACTAATCGATCATCAACGTATAGAATCAGTTTCTTCCCGTTATGTTCCCTGATGTACATACAAGAATCTCTTGGGCTTTCTGTGAATCCTAACTTGATTGACTGCTTGAGTCCAAGGCTTCTCCTCAGAAGACAAACGTTGGATGTACCATCACTAAACCCTTTTGATTGCTTCATATAGATGGTTTCTTCAAAGTGCATAAAATGTAGTTTCTCACTTACAGCAATACTTAAAATTGATAGAATAGTAGCTAGCTTTGCGACAGGGCTGAATGTTTGATTATAGTAAAATCCATACCTTTGGATGAAACCTTTGCGACCAGCCACGCCTTATATTTCTTCACACAGAAAGGCCATTTATATTGGATCGCTTTTAAACCCTCTGGTATTGACATTAGCTCAAGACTGGAGCTAATGGATTTATGCTGGAAGGGCGAATGGTAAGCTGGTGAAACCTGGATAATCAGAGATGCCTATACCTTTCATTATGGATCAAAACGTCGACATTCTACCTCCTCGAAGGTCCCGTGTGACCGGGTAA
>JXPG01004539.1:0-10815 GCA_001015175.1 Megaselia abdita | reverse complement strand
AATGTTGTTTGATCCGGAGTGATCGATATGAAATATTTTCTAATAAAAGAGAGAATTGTTTTCCTTGATAAACTTTCTGTTTAGTTTTAAACTAATACATATTTCAAAGTTCAGGGGCTCTCAATAACCATTACAATCTATTAAATAAAAATTAGCTGGTAATGTATGGTAGTCTCTAGGTATGTTCCTTGAGCAAATCGACAAGATTATTATGATGTTAAATAATAATTTCTGATAATAACAATATTACATTTTTCATCCTGCTGTCATCAATGTTATATAATTCATGAAAAATCAAAATTCCATTCAGGAGCTCTAGAACTCATTAAGAGAGTTTTGTTCAAACGGAGCTAGTTTATTGATTCCGGTGCTAGTAATCACATCGAATGAATAGAGAACTATGTGATGAGAAGTATGTTTCAGAAGACAGCGTGAGGTTGCTGATGGACGATGTTCGGATATCAAAGGTGTTGGAAATGTGACTATTTCTTTCAAGGAAGGAAACGATTCATCTCGTAGTCGCGATGTTTCATTTGTTCCCGAAATGGATAGCACCTTACTATCTGTGAACAAACTAAACGTAATATTTCCAAGGAGGGATGGAAGCTGGTTTCGATACAATNTCAAAGGTGTTGGAAATGTGACTATTTCTTTCAAGGAAGGAAACGATTCATCTCGTAGTCGCGATGTTTCATTTGTTCCCGAAATGGATAGCACCTTACTATCTGTGAACAAACTAAACGTAATATTTCCAAGGAGGGATGGAAGCTGGTTTCGATACAATCACGTAACGGCTTGTATGAAATTCAATCGAAGTGTCACGCTAAGATGGTATCGAGTTCCAGTTAAAACAGTCAGTCAGATTGCATCCAAACGTGTCACAGACGCTTGGGCCACAGACCTGTGGGAGCATTGGATAATATATTGACACATAATATTGTTGATGGCAAAGGTTTGATCAAAGTTTTATGGAAATGTGGTGACAATATTTGTTCAATTTGTCCCCAGGGGAAAATTAGCACTAAGATATTCCCGAAGAAATCATTGAGCAGCGCAGTAAGGGTATGTTAGAGCTCATGCACTCAGACTTAATGGGGCATATGGAAGAATTAAGTGCCTCTGGGAATAGATCTGTGCTTACGTTAATAGATAACAGTCGGTACAACTCTTTCTATCAATTTTCTGTGCCCTATCGTTTCTTGGATGTTAAAAAAGAAAAGATAATTATCAATAGAGATGCAGTCTTTGACGAAGATCGTTCTAATTTGAAGGCAATAGCATCAAATTCTACAGTTGAGCCGGGTGCAGTCAGTCTCTCAAGCAACGGAATAGACATTGCACAAGAAGAAGCTTTAGTCCAAAATATAGCTGTTGCACCCGTAGATGTCCAGGACAATCAACATTCTGGTGGGGAAAGCGAGGAAAATTCAGACAACATTTCAAATTATTCTTCAGCTGAAGAGGATTTGGACAAATCTTCGAGTTCCGAGCATCACGAAGAACTGTTGGTGAAATACAATGACTATTTAGGTCAAGTGAAGCTATGTTTCCGCCCGAGCCAAAAAGGTAAAAGGAAGCTACGAGAAGAAGCAATTACGTGCTTTACTACAGTGGTAGGCAGGATGAGTTTGAAGCGATTCAGAACAACACGACTTGGGAAATTGTCTCAAATTGTCAGCAGATCGCAAATCGGTCTTCGCGTCGGTCGTCAAAACTACAGTCTTCAGAACTCTACTAACTATGACTTCTGCACAGAAGATGAAAATAGTGCACGTTGATGTGAAGAATGCCTTCTTAAACGGCGACCTTCAGAACCGAACGAGATATTCATGAAGCACCCGGAAGGTTTTGTCATAAAGGGAAAATAAGATCATGGAAATTTTATGGACTAAATCAGTCTGCGAGATTCTGGAATGACAAGTAAATGAAGTCATTCAAAGACTCTGTCTGAGTGGAAATTCAGACCCATGAATATATAACAAAACAGAAGTGGAAGACCAGATTAGAGTTGTGCTATATGTGGATGATATGTTCATCGCTTGCCGAAATGGGAAACGAATTGAGGAAACATTTGAGGCGATTAAGAAACACTTCAGCATCATCAATTCGGGAGAAGTGAAGACATATCTCGGGATTCAAGTGGGGAAGGATTGTATTCGATTCATCAAAAGACTTACATCAAGAAGAATCCTTCCGAATACAAGATGTCCGATGCCAAACCTTCGAAAATCCCGATTTACCCTGGTTTTATGAAAGTCAACGTATATATGTATATATGCTATATGCACTCAAAAAAAGAATTGCTAAAAATTAGAAACGAATTGCATTTTTTATGAAATAAGAGGCTTCCCACCACACTCATCAATTATTTCTTTAAAAAAGCAATTTAAATGCAATCATTGCTAGCATAAAGAAATTTTTAATTGATAGAAAATAGAAATAATTGCTAATAAAGAGAAAAAAGCAACCAAAAATGCAATCATTGCTTTTATAAAGCATTTTATGGTTTCATAATAAAAGCATTTGTTTCAATAAAAAAAGAAAATTTGCTTTTTTTAAAGAAATTTTACGATTTCATTTTTTTAAGCAATTTATTTCTTTCCAAAAATGCAATTCTTTTTCTGAGTGTGAGTCAACGTAAAGCTAAGGGATCTTCAAGGAGCCAAACGCATCCTAAAGTTACTATCGTACACTCAGGATATGAAACTGGGGATTGACAAGTTAGTTAGCAGACCTTCTAGTCACACAAGATTCTAGAATTTAAAGAGTCAAATTTCAAAGATTTTTGGAGAATACAAAATTTAGAGACAACAAATATGTTCTGTGCACTTCATAGACCCTAGTCTACAATATGCTCATAAGTGTCCAAAAATAGCCTATTTTACCCTAAAACTAACATTATTTCCTAAACAACTTTGTGATAGAAATTCAAATAATTTTGAAATGCGAAATTATCTTTCCCCAGAGAAAACTTTTTCCACCTCTAATAAACTTTTGTGTTTTATGAAATATTTATATAATTGGAGTTGCTGAACTGCCCAATTGTTGTCTGCGTTATTTCCAGCGATGAAATGAAAACAGCATTAAACATTAAACTCAACACGAAATAGAATGAGAGGAGCCTGAAAACCAAATTTCATTACTGACATAGGAAAAATATAGTGTACGGAAAATCGCTTGTTATTCGAAATTCAACCACATTTTTGTTTAAGTAATGCATTTATTCGTGAAATTATGAAGCGAATGGTTTCTATTTGCAAGAAAATCTGCATTTTAAAATAATAAAAATATACACTGAAATGGAAGAGAATAGAATGGAATCAAATCCAACCAAGGAAGCAACGAGCATCGCATCATATATGGTACATGGAACAAAGCAAAGGAATATATGAGTTTGATATTTTGGTGACAGTCGTTATGGTTGTTACGTTTTTTAACTTCTTGGTAACGACTATTCTGCTCTGACTGCTTTTCTTGTCTTTTGTAGACACTTTCATTTTAAATTCATATGAGAATATTTTTTGAAAATAAATATTTTTACCTTTTCTCTACATTGTGAAGCAAGGCAATAAAAATATATATAAAACTCGTTAACATAAAAGTATGTTCTTTTTTACATTCACATTCCCATCCAGTTGAAATGAATACAAGAACAGATAGATACAGAACATGGTGGAACAGTTGGCGAATGTTCATGTTGATGTTCGGTGAAGGCATGAATCTGATTCCTGTATTTGGCTTCCTGTTTGATGGGATAATTTTTGAATTTGGCTAATGAAGAGGGAATTAATATGCTTTGCAATATGATTTAATTAGCTTATCTTCACACATGGTTGAGAATAATATTTTATTTTCAGTATAGTTTTTTGAGAGGATTATTAACAAAAAACGTTTGGTTTTGTAGTTAATATACTTGCGATATCCATATCCTCGAACATTCATCCATTCGCATCCATACCTCAAAAAATGCTTTCAGCAATAAAGTAACGCTGAATATTTAAATGTTTGTATGCTACTCTGAATCCGCCTTGATTAATAAACCGCTTTTAGTTTTGCAGTTAGCTCATGTTTCACTAGGTGGAAGTTATAGTATACAATCCTATCGAAACTATTTTACTTGTCCTCATATTCTCGCTATCTACCCATCTCATAAAATATAATATCATAAAATATAATATTATTGTTAACAAAACCTCCTAGACATAAATCGTCCAGGTATTAAAATTAAAAAATCCATTAGTTTTGTTGGAAAAAAGGAACTTTATGTACTCGCTTTGTCTATCGGTCCATCCATAAGGGTCGGCCCTTATGAGACATTATATACCTCATTTCCAAAGTCTAACTGCCATTTACAGTATTTCAATTTGTTCCTACACCAGATGTAGGAAAATAATTTTCCTTAAGTAGTTCCTGCTTTTATCCAGCAAGGTAGCAGAAGCCTTCTTATCAAAAGCCGTATAGATATATTTTGTCGCATAGGTCTGATCCTTGTCTAGACAGTAGATCTGCTATTTCATTACCCTGAATTTTCGAATGCCCTGGTACCCATAGAATTGACAAACTACATTTACTACCGATTACGTTTAGCAATTCTTTACATTCTTTAACCAGAATTGAAGTTGTTCAGACAGAGTCTAGGAATCTGATCGCCGCCTGATTGTCTACGCAGATAGCCACAGAGGAGCCTGTCAGTATCAATAGATTGTCCTCCGCTAGCTCTAGTAAAGCCGCACAAACGATCTTAATATACCTCGCCTTGAAAGACCGTACAGAAGTCTGTTAGTCTGCACGACCCTCTCATCATATCCTAACGATTGCAATGAGCATCAAGTGTATCATTTTTGGAGATAACACCCAGCTTTTACCCAACGCTGCACGACACAATATAGTAGGCTACTTGAGCCTTCTTTAACCTTTCTTCAATGTTGCTACTTCACTGAAGCTTGGAATCCAGGTCACTGGAGAGAAGACGCTGGTCACCGAGTGTTAGAGTCATAAAATTTGGAATGGTTCTTTTCCTAGTCCTAAGAGGACTAACACACGTCCGCTATTAATGAGAGAAAGAGTCCTTAGGATAGAAGAACCACATCGTCCGTATATGCAACATACTGAACTCTATGTTCTTCAATCTTCAGCAGAGCTTTGTCGACTACTAACAGCCATAAAAGAGAAGATAGGACTCCTCAGTTGAGTCAGATCAGAATTGATGACTCTGCTACCCATCAGGGTTTATTATGCAGTTTTATGTTCAGAAATTTGATTACTAACACCAGTCTTCTGAAACGCGGGTATAATAGCATTTCTTGTGAAGTTATTAAAAGCCCCCTCTATATCCAGGAAGGCTGCCAACGTGCACTGATAGTGCTCTATGGAGGTTTCAATCGTCTTCATCCGTTGATTTTACCTTTATATAGGCGACTGACTGCCAGAGATAATATCGTCTCTGAAGTGACTCCTAATATGTGCGTCCAAGATCCGCTCTAGTATAGGCTTATTGATCTATAGTCCTTGGCTTAGGAGTGATCCTTCCTGCTTAAACACAACTTCCATCTACACCTAACACCTTTCTTAGTGTGATGATAGCGTCATTCAAATAAGAAGGTTCTAACAGTCTTACAAGAAGATTTGAATGTAAAGTCCAATACCTTTGTTAGCCTCTCCACAACATGATAAATATCAGACTCAGTGTGAAGGCGTTAAATCTTACAATTCGCTATTGTTTTAAATTTGTTCTAATCTGTTTTTAGGGTTTTTTTAAAATACCTTAAGTACTAGCTTTGTCCGTCCGTCTGCCGTAAACCTTCTGTAACGAAGGGTAAACCTTGTCCGATATTGACATATTGACTACTACATACTGACATAAACATAAATGTTGTTGTAATTTTAGTATGCAGTGGCGTAGGGAGGCGAAAAACAGTGAAATGGCCTATACAAAATTTACATTTTAGTGCATAACTCCGTTATCTGGAATCATGTAGGGTCGTGTGATACATTATTTTTAAGGTACTAATAAGACCTACAAACCCCCATCCAAATTTTGTAAATACATGGACGTAGGAAAGGAGCAATTAAAGACAAATGTATTTTTATGGACTTTATGATTCCTAGTATGATTATTATGGTTCATAATATATTATTCGAAGTGAGGATAGACCCAGAGACTGTGAGTTAGGTAATTTTATAATTCATTTTATAACAAAAAAGCCCTAATGCTACTACGGAACGTAGTTCTACTGCACCGCTTCATTCTCGGATTTCTATAGGGGATTTTCTCACCCTCCTTAAAAGTTATATCGAAAAGAATAAACCTATAATCATAAATTGAGTCCTCTTCCGCAGCCCAGTTTGCTATAATATTATGATAAACGTTACAGCACAGAGACACGTCTGATGATAGCATGATGAATTTAGGATCTTTGTCTGTAGTCTATCAAGTTATCAGCCAGATACAACATATCAAAATCCTAGCTTTCCAGCCACTTTATTTTATCCCTGTATCCGAGCAGTGGTCGCAACTGATTGAATCCTTTGAGTTCAGGAGCTCGTTTAGAGGCATCTGATCTATAAATCTTACCCTGCCTTGATTTCTTTTCTTGGAGCCACTGGATTTTATGTGGTTTACCCACACTCTTTTTTTCTCGTCCGAGTGCTGGGCCTTCCTTTGAAGGGGTTACTTTTCCCAGCGTAGTTCGTCCAAGGAGTTGACGTTTTACCAGTCACGAAACATTAATACACTCAAAAAAAGAATTGCTAAAAATTAGGAACAAATTGATTTTTGTATGAAATAAGAGGCATCCCACCACACTCATCAATTATTTATTTTAAAAAGCAATTGAAATTTAATAATTTCTAGAATAAAGAAATTTTGAATTGATAGAAAATAGAAATAATTGCTAAGAAAGTAGCTTGATTTTATTTCGCCTCCCTCTAAAGAAGCAGTTGATTTTTTTTACCATCGAACTCTCCATTGTATCTTGCNATTATTTCTTTAAAAAAGCAATTTAAATGCAATCATTTCTAGAATAAAGAAATTTTGAATTGATAGAAAATAGAAATAATTGCTAAGAAAGTAGCTTGATTTTATTTCGCCTCCCTCTAAAGAAGCAGTTGATTTTTTTTACCATCGAACTCTCCATTGTATCTTGCCCAAGATAAAGGCTTGTTATACCATTATCCGGGTGGAGCAGCTTCATCTAGAAGGACAGACGCTCACCTGCCTGCCTGCTGTCGAATCGCAGCAGGGTGCAGGATGTTGTCGAAGGGAATTAAATCAACATCCATTATCCACAACCTATAACCCGTCCGGTTGCCTGAGCTTAGCGAATATTGCTGCTATTCTTCAGTATAACCATACTGGACAGTCAGTACACATTAGACGATTGAAGACTGAAGCTTCAATCAATGCTTTATCTTATGACTTGTTTAACATATGTCTGGAAATCATAGTACAAAGACCCTAGATTCAAAAACAATGTAACATCATCACGACATCGACTCAATTGCTGGGATATGCGGACGACATCAATATATTGGCCCGAAATGTAGAAGATCTGAAATTAACCGAACAAATTTGTTTTAAAGTTAACTTCGAGAAAACAAAGTACATGAACTCAAGATTTAGGAAGCTCAGTCAACACCGACGATGACATTTGCTCGCAAATCTATGTTTATACGAAGGAACATTAAATTGAAGATCTACAAGAGACTCATAATATACGACAATCTTATATATGAAGCCGATCCGAATCATAGCCATTGTCAACGTTTTTAAAAGTAGTATTACAATAATTTCCAATAAAACCATATGCCAAAATTAGTTAGAACCATTATGAAGCTTAAACGGTTTTATATATATCAATACATTCAATTTGATTGAATGTAGATATAAAACAAAAACAAGAGATCCTTTAGAATATCGTTAAAATTGTATATAAAAAATCTGAATTTATTACTCTTCAATTGAATTTAAAATTATTATAAAACATTTTTTCACAAAAAATTGTTTAAAAAACACCTGATTCCCAATCCATCTTAAGAACAGAAAAAAACCAACAGTACATTGAAAAAAATTCAAAAAACAAATGTTGAACTCAACTGTTCCCAAAAGACAAATAAGATTTAAACAGTTTTATTACAATCATAAAAGAAATTATTTTTCAAAAGAGAAGGAAGGCATTTGCTGCCACTTCAATAAAAAAAGGCAATTTCAATTTTATCTTTTCCAGATGTAAATAACAGACAAAATGAACATGTAGAAATGTTTAATCAGATAATAGAAAATTGTGTCAAAAACACAATAGATATCCCAGAATCCTTACAACTTTTTTTCTTATTCATTTTTTCGGAAAGCCAACTATATCTAACTCTATTCTACATAAAAAGCTGGATTCTTTGTTCGCTTGGCTATGTTGGTTGGTTATGAAATGAAAGTAAGAAGAAAAGATGAACGAAAATTCCGGAAATCTCATAAATAATTACTAAAAAAAATGATGATATTTTTATTACAGAAAACCATATAAAATATTTATGTGGGTGTACTATTATATTATATGGTATATATTCGTATAGATGTGTATCTATGAACTATATATTTCAAGCTATTCCTTTAACCGTGCACTTGATTGTACAAAACAATAAAATAAAATAAGTAAAGTAAAGTTAAACTGTTTCTGGAGTGGAATTGCTTGCTTGCATTATTTCATGAATATAATTTAAGCTACTTAGAATGAAAATAACTGCTGGAATAAAATGAAATTACATTTGTATATTTTTTTAATAAAACGGTTGCATAATTGGTAATTGGCTTATGTCACTTTTATTTCTTTTTATTTTATGGTTCAGAGGATTTAAATTGTTTCTTAAATTTTGTTTTTTATTTTAATATTTGAATTTAAAAATAATAGACTTAGGTTGAATGGTTTTAAGACCACTCAATTATGTCCTTTAAACAATATTTCAAGAATGTTATTTTCAGTTTGAGCAAGTACAAAATGCATTCCAGTTATGTTAATTCCATCATGAAATATGTTGTTTTCATTTATTTAGGGTAAAATATATTGTTACTCTAAATGTATGTTCTGTTTTAGTAAGAATGACAGTTTGGCAAGAAGAGGAGAATGTACGAATACCAAAACATCAGTAAGTTATTTTAGTATTTGTATATTTGGTTTGTTATAAAAATATTAATTTTTATATTTTTAAATACTTTTTTTAAAAGTTATGTTAACACGAATTGTAATTTAATTTTAAGCAACAAATAATTGTGAATGAAAAACAAATATTTTCTTAGAAATAAAATACATTAAACCTATGTAAAACACTTGTTTAACAAGTACGACACTCATTGAAATATGTACCATACGAATTAGTTCTATTAGTTCTCAACCCGCACTTTTTGAGTGTGCAAGTTAAAAATTTAAATATTTGGAATGTTTCAACACTTAAGCAGAGTTAATTTTTATCAATAAAATGTGTGCAGAATGCAGGGTTCGTACAGCTTAGAAAAACTTAAAAGAGCTAAACTAAAAGGGCTTATTTTATAGTTAATGATCAGAAAGGTATTTGTCCTTCTGTTTCAATGTTCTAAGCAAAGTGCAAACCACTGGGATTAAAAAAAAAAATCTGGCACAACATTTCAAGAAATTCTTCAAAATCTCTGACAAATTTTAAAATCCAAAGACTGCTCAAAAATCACAAGGCTTTTTACAAAATCTCATCATAAACTTACAAAATGCCTCAATTTCTAATAACATTTTAAAAATACAAAAAAAATTAGAATTTAAGAAACTTCATTGTACATTTTTTTGACTTCAAATTAAACAACATCCTTATAACAATATTTTTTGTTGGGTAAAAAAATGTTCCCACTAAATTTGATTCAAAATTCGAATTCCAAAAACTATTTATTTATAAAATCCAGATTTGAGAAATATAAAAAAAATGTTACACACCCATTTTTCCCTCAGTGTTTTTTTTATTTTCTATCAATAAAACCCAAAAGTAATTATTAATTTAAAGCTGTAATCTTAATATCAATGACATAGGTCTGGCTGAATTCTAATTCCAAATATAATATTTATAACAAATATTAAATACGGTACGCAAAACGTGTTCGGGAATTGAATCTGACAAGGCAATAAGCTATTTACGAAGTTGAAAATACTTTGAAATCAATAATATACAAAGAATATACCAAATAAAATCCTTACTATTATGTTAACAAATTATTATAATTGTTACTAAATACCTAACATTGTTTATGAAATCCCATAAATTTTACAAAATCTCATGGAACATTTGCAGAATCTTCGAAGGATCATGATTTTTAGGAAACCTTGTACACAATTTTGAGGATGCCCCTCAGAGTTAATGAAATTTATGGTTTTTAAAACAAAAGAAAGTTTTAAAACGAATTTCATGTAAATTTTTAGTTTTAAAATGCACAATGTTCATAATTGATTGTTTCAAATTATTTTAGAAAAAAGTAAATAAATCATTCAATTTAATAAAAAGTATTTGTTATATCAACGTAAATGTTTAATTATATAAGTGAACTTAAAGTTTAGATTTATTTTTTGTTATTTATTCGGAAATCTATGAAAGTTTTTTAGTTAAACAGAGTTTTTTTAATGAGAGTTTATTATTAAAAACTTTTATTGAATTTGATGTGTATATATATATATATCTTTGTNTGTTATATCAACGTAAATGTTTAATTATATAAGTGAACTTAAAGTTTAGATTTATTTTTTGTTATTTATTCGGAAATCTATGAAAGTTTTTTAGTTAAACAGAGTTTTTTTAATGAGAGTTTAT
>JXPG01004526.1:0-11052 GCA_001015175.1 Megaselia abdita | reverse complement strand
TTCTAGAGGCGTTTTATTTTGTGTGTAGGTACATTTTTGGCAACGGAAGGAACTCTTCCAGATTCCTCTCATATTCCAAATTCAACGGTAAAAATACTTTCAAACACTTAAAAATAATAAAAAACTGAACTTGCTTTAGTTATTTCGTCAAAAAAAAAATCGGAGCACCAGTGGAAAAATGTTTTAATAATTTTAATTAATTAAATAACCCTGAAAATATTTGAAAATACTGTAATTTGAACTTATTGGCTTTATTACCCTTTTTACTTATTTTTAATACTTCTATAGTAATCTTTGCTATTTTATTTAAAAAATATACATACGACTTAAACTAATTTGAAACAACAAGACTATTGCAATAGTTACCACATTTAGTAAGATTTACTGCTTTTAAAAAAAAAGGAATGCTTTTGACTTTGTATGAAGTCAGAATTTACTAAATACATATTTTAATATTTGTAGCGATTTTAATTATAAAAAAGTTTAAGTAGAAAATGACATATACCTTTATATTTTATAGTAAATTTTGCTAACAATAAAATACTTTTTACTATTTACATTTCAACTTGATAAAGTTCTACTAATGGTAGTAAATTTTTCTAAGCAGGGTTTGCAAATTTTACTGTTTAATAGAAATATTTCCTACAGACTTCGTAGATTTTTTTTCAAATTCCTACAGAAATTTCCCAAATAAAAAAATGTCTATTAAAATATTTGATACACATAAACAAAAATTCTATTAATTTCCTAATGGAAACCTATATTTAACTAGGTATTTTTCAATATTGGGAGATTGTCCTCCAATCAAGAAATAGGTAATTAAATTGAACTTACTCAGTTCAGAATATAGGCTATCAAAAATTTACACTTTAGTGCATAACTTCCTTAACTTGAATCATGTAANTACACATAAACAAAAATTCTATTAATTTCCTAATGGAAACCTATATTTAACTAGGTATTTTTCAATATTGGGAGATTGTCCTCCAATCAAGAAATAGGTAATTAAATTGAACTTACTCAGTTCAGAATATAGGCTATCAAAAATTTACACTTTAGTGCATAACTTCCTTAACTTGAATCATGTAAAGTCCTGTGATACATCATTTTGAAGGTACTAATAAGGTTTACAAACCCCATTAAAATTGTTTAAATTTGTTTGTATTGGCAATTTTAGAATTAATTTTATAAAAATAAACCTAATGCTACTACGGAGTGTAAATCTACTGCACCGCTTCATTATTTCTATAGGAATTAGTTATTTATAGTTACTCTATTCTATTTAGCTATTAGTTACTAACAGCTACTAGTTACTAAATAGAATAGAAAAATATGTAGAGTACCAAGAAATATAATTAAATCAAATGACTAAACAAATTCTTAATTTTAAGTTTATATGCAAAAAATTATTTTGCTTATTCAAAAGCCTGTATAAATAACATATTTTTGAGAAATCACTCTAATATGAAATTTTTTGAAATTAAATTTTTTTCTTCCTCAATAGTTTTTTTTCTTCAAATTTTAAGTTCAATTTTGCTTTTGCTAGTTTATTAAGAAAGGAACTTAAATATTTCAACATCAATTTTTATGTTCATCTTCACAGGTTTTTTTAATTTAATAATATTTAGCATCATTTAATAAACATCTTTAACTTGTTTGCCTTTATATGTATACTTTACTATATATACTTTACTATAAAATTATATTGATTATATTTTGATCAACTTGTATTTGATCAATATCATATTTCATAAATAAAGTGTCTATTACATGATGTATGATCGCCAACATCCTGTCACTACGAGTAATTATTTCAAAAGGAATGTTTTCATTATTAAAATAATTTCAATACAATTTTCGTTATAAAAACGTTTATAAAAAAGAACAAAATTAAATGTATTATAATTTAAATAATCTATTTTTAGAAAGGATAATGTAGGGCGTATAAAATGGAAAGCAAGTAAATTTTAACAATTCTAGGATGTTGACTATTTTATAAAATAAAAAGCAATAATATCAGTTATTTTTTATTTGGTTTGATTATCTAAGAAAATCAAAATTTTAAGAAATATTATTAACTAAAAAAATTACATATACTTTTAATGAAAATTTATAGTTTTCTTGAGATGTCAAACGAGACCCATATATTGACTATAGTGAAAAATTCAAAAATCTCCCTCTTTAATCTTCATGTTCCAACACGCTCCTCAAAAATTATATAATATTGCATTTACATCCAGTTCCAGCCTATGTTAAACATTTCAAGTCTCTACATCATCTAAAAGTCAAAATTAAATTCAATTACGAGATTCATATATTTAAAATCAAAAATAGAATTTAGCCGAGTAAAAGTACAAATTCAAAAGCCGAACACTGTCTGATTTTGTTCCATTAAGATGTGATTTTTAGCTAATTAAAATTGAAGAGTTTGAAGTGTTCGATTTTGTTCTAATTTTTTAAAAAAAGCGAAGACTTTCAGAACTGTCCACAGTTCTCAATTTTGTGGAAATAAATTCTAAAACCGGGGACTCTTTGTTATGTTCCGATTCAAATTAATTTTTATTTAAGATCTGTTCTAAACGATTTACAAAAAGTAATTTGTATTTTTAAATACTTTTAGTAAATTATTACTCATTTTTAATTTTTTTCGAGACTCTTTTTCGTTTTTTGTTTTTTAATTTGAGGTGGCATACACAAAATATATTATTTTCGGTCTATCAATTATTAGATGCTATGAAAACAATATTTTTTGTTGAACTGGAAGGATCAATAGTAAATAAAAAATTAGAAATTTCTGGAATGATCTTTTTTTCTAGGGAAATCAATATAAAGAAAACGAAAAAAATTGTGTTATAGTTTAAATATAAGAAATTAAATTCAGCTCAGTTAAATGTTGTAATTTCTACAATAAATTACTAAATTTCAGATAGAGCTATGGGTATCAATATTTTATTATTATAATTATTTCTTATTATTATATTCTTTAATTAATATTTTTATTAAAAGGTTGATAAGAATCGACTAAGCCTTTGTTGGATGCAAAATTATAATAAAATAGGTTTTGATTCCTATCATGAATTATAACAAAACACAATACTAAATAGTCGATTAAAATTTTGATTACCATCTAAATCTTCTAAAAATTTTAAAAGGTCAAAGAATTTTCAAAATACTAATTTCAGAAATTTATCAAAAATCATTTCTGCAAATAGATAATTTTGTATAAGCTTTAGTAATTTTGTAGCAAAATTAATTTTAGTTATAAATTACTAGCACAACCTACTTCTTTCATTCAGTAAAAATATGCTAGTAGCAATTGTTTAAAAATGACCATATCAAAGTAGTTAAATATAAACATCAAAAGCTAAAATTTTTTATGAAAGAAATGATATAAAAAAAAAAATATCTTTTACAAAACTGCTTTTCAAATACCACACGAAAAAGTATAACATAAAAAATATTGACACTTAAATTTCCAAATGATTAATAATTCAAGATTGAGCTCTCCAATCACGAAACAAAGTGAAAAAATAATAAAAAGTGGAGGCAATTATCCAGAAATATGCAATTTACCTTTCAATATATATCAATTAAAGTGCCTCTCAAAGAGTTCTAAATAATAAATGTGATAACTATTTCCCAACTTTTTAGAAGAACAAAAAGTCGAGAGAAAACCTTGACACAATTCCCAAAAAGAGGAATACTTTGAAATTACTTAATCTAATTACGCCACAAAGATGGTAGTCATTTGACTGTTGAAAAGTCGAAGTTAAAATTCATCAAAAAAGCAAAGTTGAAAAGTCTCCAGACAGAATATCCCTATAAACCACACTAATTAAATAATCTATCATTGTCCTGTCAGAAAGTTATTATACTAGTGGGTGTGGTCAAAAAACACTTACTTGTTGGATAGAAAATAAATACACCCCAGTAAATGCAAAACAATATCGTCGTGTAACTATCCATTCTTCCCATCCTTTATATAATCCAAGAAAAAATGGAACAAAATATGATATCCTTGTAATCCTTTGAAATTACACTACACGAACTAAACTAAACTGAACTTCACTTTGGCACTTAACTTAAAAGGTATAACTTTTCTAAATAACTACTTAAAACACTCCACTATTTAACAGCACAACACGGTTTTTTAACGGTATGTAACGGTAGGTTATTCAGTAATCCGTGTCACAATAACTATTTTTTGTTATGTTTTCGTTCTAATAAAATTCAATTTAATTAATTCACCTGTGAATTCTTTTAATTTTCCGATCACAAAAAAATAATAAAAATAAAAACACTTTTTATTCAGAAAAAATTCTACGCACTTGTTGTGTTAGTATGTTGATAGCATTAACGTTTTTCCTAGACTGATACGAAAGACTTAACTGCAAATAATTCAATCCCACTGAACACAACGGAACGTAAAAAAGCTCTCACACACTCTCACTACAAATTCTTTCGTTCGTCCTTTCTTGCTCTACCCCTCACACAAATTTGTCACAAACAATCCACGCAAAATAAACTTTGGATTGTCCTAGGGCTAATAATACCACTACACTTTCTAAGTAATTTCTAATGGTTCGGGTATTCTGAAGGAAGACACTCTCCACCACCAATACACTGAAGAAAAAGCTCATGTGTTGCGCATTTTTCAACAGATATATTCAGCGCTGATTCAGCACAAACAACAGGTTGCTGAATTTGTCCCAAAGCTTGAATGTGTTAGTCATAGTCGGTCGGAGTGAAATTGAGATCCAGGTGAAAACACAAAGGTGGGAATCAACAGGCAAACTAAATATTTGTTTTTATTTCTTTATTTATTCTTTCTTTCCTTCGTTCTGTACTATCTGGATCGGCGTTTCGGACCCAATGTTCTACAACAAAAGAAGGCAATTTCTATATCGATTTTATTTCCGGGTATCTCGGAAGAAAATAAGAATTTACATATTCCAAGGGGTAGAGAAGAAAGTATGAATACTTTTCAGGTCAAGTTATAAAACAGGAAAACACCAAAAATATAAGTGAACTGGGTGAAATCATTACTGATTCATTGCATTCGTGGTTCGCTAAACTTTTTCTTCAGGGTCATTCAGTTTTCTCTATCAATAATTCCAACGGAGTTATCTTATAGGATTTTTTAGTAGTTTCGATCTGCTCATGCAATCTAAATAAAATATTTCAAAAGGAAAAGTTCGCTTTTTATGGATGGTTGCATGTATTGTGGGTATTGCTGCTTAATTGGCTGTAGGGAATAGTTTTAATTGTTTGGGACAAAAAGTCCTTTCTTTCTCGAAATTAAATACAATTAAACAAAAACTTACTTAGCTTTATCCGACAGGGTTTTTTAATTTCTTTATTAAAACAATGGAAATCTGTTCTAATTACTTGTAAATACGTTTGGATTTACGGTCATAATAAACTTTAAGGAGTAAATTATTATTTATTTCTATTATTTAACTTTCAACTAATTGCTTAAATTTGTCCCGTCCATGAAACTTTATTATTTGTTGTTTGCAATGGTAAAGTACTACTTTAAATTTCTTACTCACTAATCCACTCACGGAGTCATCAATATACTCACTCGTCCTTATCAACTCTATCGCTCAAGCACTTTGTTTTTTCCTCACTCACTAATATTTAAATTTTGTTTTATATTGAGCTAAAAACATACCGTAATTAATCGTTTATGTCAGGTCATTCACAATTCTTGTGCAGACCATCCAAACATTATTGCTAAATCTATTCTAAAATAGCTTTCGAAATGTTCCAGGTTTTTTTACGAAAAGATAGGGATTTTTTAATAAAAATTAATTGTAACTTTGATTTACTCACAGCCTCTGACCATATGCTCAGTTCGAATAAATAATATATTTGAAATAGTCACCCTTTCGTACGCCAATTTTTGTTTCGACTTTCTTTTGATGAGGTTTTGTTAAAAACGTTCCAAAGCATCAAAACATTTTTTCTTATAAATACGAAACCTCTGATTTTAATTGTGCTTTAAAGTCAAAAAATCATATTTTTCTTAGAATAGGCGTACTTAGTATCATTTTCAAAATGATGCTGCACAGCTTTTTTGGAATATTGAAATATCTCAAAAATTCCAGAGAATTCTAGTTACAGTTCTTCTATGATGATTTATACCTCCGTATATTCTGAATCGTTCCTGCAAAACTTAGATGCGTATCTTTTCGTAAACCTCTAAATATTAAAATGTTTACCTTTTTTGTCTAAATACGCTCTTAATTGGTCAGCTACCAGAAAAAGCTTTGGAAGATGGTAATAAGGATATAAAACAGACTTCAGAAATACTATTTATGATATTTATTGTTACTATTTATAATATTTATTTTATTTATTTCAATAAAGGAAATTACACTTAGTGCGTTTTTTTTATATTTAAATTTTATTTTAAGATCAACCAATCAGTATATAAATCCATCAGTCCTTAATATATTAACAAACAATCCATCAATCAATTATATCAATAAATTAATCGAACCATCCAATCATCAATCCAGCTTTTCATTTCAAGAATTCCGACGGAAGAACTGTATTAAAAAATGTATTGCATACCCAAATATCCCAATAAATGAGAACTACACTCTTCAATGTTCAAAACTATAATCCTTCTTTATTTTCAAAAATACTTAAAACTAGCGTTCACTTCAAACGCACACATATTTCATAAACATAAAACCAACGCATCGCTTCGTTGGAATTCAGGATGCGTTAAACGAGATAAGAATGTATAATGCGTCGAGTGTAAATCTATTTTAATATTTTGGTGGGATGAATATCCTTTTTATCAATTTAAGTTGATTTACATTTATTTATATTACAGAACACTTGGTAATTATAGTCTTAGATACTGACTTCAATCGAATTCAGAACTCTTAATGAAACATTATAAGCGAAGACATTATAAAGATATAATTGCCTTAGTTTTTATCTCGTATCGTGTTCGATATCGTGTTGTATCGAAGTAAACCGCGATTTTCTTCTTGTAAGACTAAGTTATGACTTTCGAGTTTGTAGAATACAATCCATTTACAATAAATTCGCCAAAGACAATCCAGGGGCGATTGGTATCACTAGTGAAAAAGAAGGCAAAGCCCAGTTCCAAATGAATATAATCTTATGAGCGAACAGAAAGTCTTATACATTCTTAAAATCAATCAGGCTTCAATGCCGGACTACATTGATATTACTTTGTCATCAAACGTCGACGAATCCACTTTATCTCAAAAAACAGATGGATCACAAAATATATTTCTTGACGACACAGTTGATCTCTCTTTGTCAAAAAGTGTACGTTAAACCTTAACCGAATTAAAAGTATAACGCCTGTACTTGCAGGACTAATTCCGCTTCTTATAACAGAACTTAAAAGAACAGACCAATTGCCTTTGGTTCAATGCATGTCAATTCTTCAAAAATGATCAATAACTCCGATCAGAAAAAGACTGTCGACAAACAAGTCCGTGAATATTACATGCAGACGATTATGAGTATAAAGCTAAAAATAAGGTACTCAAATACTTGATAAGGAAAGGTAATTCTGAGAATTATATATAATTATATAATTGGCTGAAAACAGAAGGTAGGTGGACTTTTGCTCCATTTAAATTTTATGGTACGAACAGAGTCATTCGTAAGAGGCTTCAAGTTGCCAGTCGTACTATCTCAGTCTATTTGGTAAGTTATTTACACTTCAGCGCAAAGGACTATACCCCTATTAATCTGTTATAATTTCTGCTCTTCAGTAAACAAACAACAATGGAACGAAAAACATGTCTTATTTTGCGTTCGGGTTTTTTAAATAAATTTGTTTTTCTGGTTTTTGTTTCAAACAAACTTTTGGAAAATTTTCTCTGACAGAATTTTGATTGACTTTTTCATACCCCAATGTACTTGTCATGGGCAAATGTTTGAGTTCTGTCCGATCTGTTTTAATATACCATCTGCAGTTAGAAAGCCTAATTGATTTAGAAGTAAGACTAAGCTTACGTCACGGACTGTTGGCCAAATCTCACCATGCATATATGAAGAGGAGGTCCACAGAAACGAACCACTTACCACAACGTGCCCATTTTAAAACACCAATCATGGCTGGAGAGAGTCTCAGCGTATCCAATCAGGCTAAATACTTAGGAGTCTTTTTAGATATGAAAATGAATTGGAGCGCTAATATTGATGAACGGGTTCAGAAAGCGAATAATGTTCTACACCTGTAAGACATGTATCGGCGTAAAATGGGGGTTTTCTATTCAGATATGCTACTGGATTTATACGGCTAGTGTATTTCTTCTCTTCTTCAATTCAAAATTTCTTTTGCAAAGTATTTTCCGTCCATCGCGTCCAGGAGCATAACTCCAGGGTAGGTAGAGGATAATCATAATGAATGCCATTACTGCACAATAGGCTATTGCCAGGAAAATGCTTAGAATTTTGGGCTCCTACTTTTTCGACATAGAGGAAGATTTGTCTCATATTCGACTGCAAGATCTTAAGATGTTTCTCACTCCAATTAAATGTAACCCAAGAACAGCTTACAAAAAACATCAGTGTTTCGGTTTGGGATTTTATTCTGAGTGAAATGGTGATTTTTTTATGAAAATAGCTTCATAACTAAAAATAGCTTCTGATGCAATGTCCAAAAAATTGGGTTTTCGCCATACTGTGCCTTTTATTTCAAAAATGTTGATTAGGGCTTATATGTCTTATTAGTGCCTTCAAAGTTATGTCTATCCCAGTTCCATCTCCAACAAGTTGTTATCTGTGTTTTAATTTCATTTTTATTGAGGATGATCCTGTTCAGGTTTAGTGAATGACTGCTAAATATATACATTTTCTGAGGAGCAAGTTGATGATATGATTAAAACATTCTTTGCTATGGAAAAAACGATAAGAAATCTTGACAAGAAAGCAAATGTTCCTCGTCCTGATGCCATTGTTGAACCATCCATTAATCTACGCGAGAAAAGAATACTATTGCACCAGACATTTCAGACATTAGGATCCTTTGCATTATTTCAAGTAAACGTAGGAGATAATATTCAGGTTATGGAGAATTTCACAAAAAGCGGTATATGGCCTGAATTTACTATTGTACATGAGTTGAAATTAAAAAGCTCAGACCTAAGAAATTTGGTCAACACGAAAATTCGTCTTGCTAAGATTTCTTTCTTTTCACGTAAACTTCATCCCGATCAGCCAACAACAAATTTTTGGAAGAAACTGTTGGAGTGAATTCAAAATCCATAAATAATTGTGAGTTAAATTTTAATTTAATAATACGTCCTTTCCAGACTATCCAAAAAGTAATCCTGATGACACTTTATTCGATTTAAGGCAGTGCCAGTCATTCCAGTTTCATGGTTGTCTGTCTGAAGAGCAACTCCATTGGTTTAGATGATATTTCATTAAAGTTCATAAAGCATATTAGTCCGATCTTCATTGAGCCATCCATCCAAAGTAATTAACAACTGCTTTCCAACAGTATTTAAAGAATCGAAGGAAGCTACACGTCAAAAGGTGTAGCCATTTTTATACCTGCAATGGAATATATATATCAATAAATCAATGAAGAAGTGTGTCAGCCAAAAACAATCTATATACCTGCAAGTTCAACACTTACACGCTCAGATGTGTAATGCGATATCTACACCTCAAACGTGTACATTTAACACTCTTATTTTATTTTTATAATTTTTTTAACAACTTTCAATTGGGATTCCTAAAATTACATAGCAGCAAATCAGCAATCCTCCAAATTACTGACGACATTAGATGTTTGATAATGGTTCTTATTGGCTTTTCAAAAGCGTTTGATACAATAAGCCACGAAATTCTCATAAAGAAATTAAAACATCGGTTTGGTTTTGAATTATCTTCAATCAGACTTTTGCAAATTTTCTTGTTTCACCGAGAATCAGTCATCTCAAGAAATAATAGTTTTAAAACACGTGGTGTTCCGAAGGCCTCTCTTGTTCTGCAAGGTGTGTTGGTGCTAGCGCTCTCGCCTTCCAGTCTGACGATTCTAAGTTCCATCCTCAGTGCACACGTCAGTATTCAGGAAATTGTTCTTAAAAGATCTTATAAACAATTTTCCTTAGTGTAGGGAGCTCTCTGAAGCAGGGCTTTGACTTGCAAAATAGACTTTTACTTGGAGAACGCTAAAATGTTTGAATTCGAAGGTCTTGATGTGAAAATATTGGTGTTCAAATTAACAATTGTCTTCAGGTAGCAATAGTTAAACGAAGCTGGTTTGTTGATTGTGGAGCAAGCAATCACATTTTGAATGGTACTAAGAATTGTATAATATGTTGCTGTTGCTCATTTGAGATGTTTGGATATACATAAAAGGTCTTGATTATGCTAATATTTCTTTCAAGGATGGAAAAGCCAAAAATCATATCCAGACTATATCTGTATTCCAAACTTAACGATTGTATGGGATTCAGCCTAGGAGTCAAGCTAAGTTGGTATCCACCTTATCATTCAAAACTTTCCCTCTTATTGCATTTATACCTGCCTCAGACGCTAAATTCACATAGATATGGGAGGATTCCAGTATTTATGGGAACAAATATATGTATCCAGTATTTATGGATGCAAATATTGATCGACGACTATAAACGATACAGCTCAATTTATTTCTTATGCAGAAGAATCTTGCTGAATTAAGAATTAAGGATTTTGTTGCCATTGTTGAAAGCCAGTTTGGAAAGAAGTTTGGTTGTAAGTTTTCTTCTACCAAGTTGACTATACAACTTGGTAGAAGAAAACTGAATGGTAGTGTGACCAACTTTAAAATTAGCGAAGGAAAAAAGGCAATAGTTTGAAAAGAAATTTCGGGAAACATTTTAAAAAAAAAAAATGGAAAAATAAACAAAAACAAAATTTTAGTCGAACCTTTTGAAACAAAATCAGTCTTTATTAGTCTTTATTCTAAAACGAGATCAAAAAACTCAGCACAGGTATCAAATTTGGGAAAAAAAACTTGACTGCTAAAAGGAATGAAGTGGTGCAGTAGAACTACGTTCC
>JXPG01004505.1:546-10868 GCA_001015175.1 Megaselia abdita | reverse complement strand
TTGGAAAAGATGGTGTAAGTCCTCAACAAAATGCTCACCTTTCTACCTGTTGCTAGAACTTTCTGATGTCACCCCTTCCTCTCAAAGCTTCCACCTGTTTCATCTCGCCATTCTCGTGACGTCTACGCTTGGCTCGGAAAAAGGGACAAGAGCATGAAAAGCGACGACATTTACTACAGCGGACGAGTGAACCGGGTCTATATGGTTTAGGCTTTGTTGTTAAAGCTAGAGATCCTGAAGGATGAGTTCTACGATCAACTGGATGCAGCCATTGGTGCATGTTCCAAGCATGACGCTAAATACGTCATTGGTGACTTCGATGCTAAGATTGGAAGGGAAGGGAACTATCAGGAATTATTGGATGCCATAGCAATCACCAGAATTATCAATTTCGCTGCTAGCAGAGAGCTTATCGTCAGCAGTTCATAAGAACATTCACAAGGTTACATTGCGAGTTGCAAATGGCGTTGAAAACTAGATCGACCACGTGCTTTCAGATTCCCGGTATGGCTCTAACATAATGGGTGTGAGGTCCTTCAGAGGAGCCAACATCAATTCTGACCACTATCTAGTGATAGCAAAGGACAGGTCCAGAATATCCAGAGCGAAATGTGTCAACCAACAGACCACCATCCCACTAAACACACAACTTCTTTAAGAAGTCTAAATTTTTCTTATTTTGTTCTTTTCTTAGAAAATAAGAAAGAAGACTTCTCGTCTTAGAAAAGTATTGTTGGAGAGCTCTTAAATCATTCTTCTCTAAGTAAGGAAAAGGTAGTCTAGAATAAATCGTCTATAAGAAATCTAACAAAAGAAAACCAAACAAAAATTTTGTTTTTTTGCTCATACATGAACTCTAGAGTCTTAACAGTCATTTTTCTGTTTTCATAATTCAAATATCTTATGCAAAACTCGAGAAAATGTTGTATATTGGTATATTTCAAATAATTAAAGGCGAAACCAGTCCTCCCAGACATTTCAAAGTTCATATAAGTAACTCTGGAAATGGAAACTTTTACATTTTAAACTTCATACATAACATTTAAAATCATCTAGAAGGTTACTTACTTCTCTGATTTATTTTTAAAAAAATCTTAAAGAAAGGAATTAGTTGTCTGATAGAACTATTTAATGTTTCTTAAAGAATTCTTTTCAAAGAATTTAGAAGTCTGAAAGTGTTCATAAACCGTTCTTAAAAAAGTTTAAAACAGAACACTTTTAGACAACTTCAGCGTGAATAAAATAATTATTCAAACTTCTTAAAGTAGCTTTTCGAAGAAATAAGATTTCTTTTAGACTTCGGTTTTCTTCGAGAAAAGGAAATTGTTTACTGGGGCAGGGGAATCAATATCAAAAACGTCTACAGATTTCTCCAGCACGCTCACGCGCAAGCTTTAAAAGGTGCAAACTAACGTACCAGTCGAGGATTACTGGAAGCAATGGTTTAAAGCATTAATATCGTCGGCGTCTGAAGTCTTGGGCCCAATCCAACGCAGACCCAAAAAGGAATCGTTTGGCATACAAGATCCTGTCGTTCATTCTATGTGAGCACATCTCAATTATTGGAGATTACCAATGCGCTTTCCGTCCCAGAAAGTCCACCAAGTGGAAAAGAATAGACAATTTCAAATCGATACGCATCACCTTCGAATTTTGAATCATTAGAGATAAGCTATATACTCTGCGATGATGGAACTGGGCATTCCTAAGAGATTCATCCTACTATGTCAGATAGTAGTCAGATAGCATTTCGAGTAAACAAGAAAGTGTCGGAAGCTCTTAACACCACACAACGTTTCTGACAGGGAGATGCACTTTCCTGTGACCTCTTTAATGTATGCGCGTGGAAATATTTGTCCGAAGAGTAGAAACTAAGCCAAGATCACCAACATAACCATTGTCACTGACAAGTTTGAATCAGTAAAGGATTTCACGTATCTTGGGTCTTAACCCTAAACAACAGCACTCAAGAGATCAAAATGAGAATTATGCTTGCTAACGGAACACTGTTTGGGCTAAGTAGAGTGTTAAGATCGAGATTCATCCGGAGAAGCACTAAACTAAACATCTACTGGACCCTTATTATATGTACCTGTTCTGATATTTCAAACAACTATACAATCATGAGCTCTATGATCTCTATGCAGACTCCAGTATAGTAGATAGAGTGCGAAAACAACTTTGGTGGCTTGGACATGTATGGCGCATGTCGGATGAAGTCCCATGGAAAAAGATCGCACAAGCTAGACCCGAAGGTTCCCGACGACAAGGTCGACAACGGGGAACGCTGAGACCGCAAACCGAGAGAGATGGAGACAAATTCTGTATAGATTCTGAATCAACGCCATGGTTCAGATAGTCATCATGTATGTATTTATGTATAGGAAGAGTTTTTAAAGAAACAACTAAATGTGCGACGGAAAAAGATTGAACCCTCTAAGAAATGTGCCCGCAGAACGCTGAAACATAAACTTAAGAGCAACAGCAAGTAAAAGCTTTTCTGGTAATCGGAAAAGAAGCGAAATCAGTGGGTCTTGAGGATAAGACCAATGATTTTGAAGTTGTTCGCGACATCATAAATCTGTTTTTCATAAGTCAATTTCGACAGCGACATGAAAAAATGAGCTTTGAAATGAAATGAGAAGGATTCTGCTTGCCAGTAAATGGCTGTTCAGTTTGATCAGTTTTTTGCTTTCAACAAAGCTGTCCCAGAAAACAAATATCAGGCTATTACTTTCTGTCATGGATGTTGGCATCAGGATATGTATTGATGTAGACTGAGATCTGAAAGAAGAGTGCTGCTGCTGATCTTTGAAGCCGTATGTATTGAAGGATAGGATGGCGGATCTGGTACAAAGACGTACTTTACCAGCTATACAAACATCTAAACATAGCTAAAAAAAACCCGTACAGTACGTTTAAGATGGCCAGATCACATGGTCAGAAGGTCAGATAATGTCTCTGCTAAAAGAATTCACTACTCCAGAATAGAGGAAGTAAGAAGAAGAGGTCTCCAGAGAACTAATTGGGTTTACTTAGTGGAGAGAGACGTGAAGGACCTAAGATAGCTAACTGGAGGACAATAGCGAGCTGTTAGATGGACTCTGCAGAAGGATCATCAGCATTAAATAAATATTTATTATCTTCTTCTCCTTCACTTTTTTTGACTATTAATTGTTTTAGCTTGACTTTGCTATTTGTCTTATTTTGTTTAATTTTTATTTTTTTTTAATTTTAACTAAATTTTGAATGTTAGGGTTAATATTTGTTTGTTTCGGAGTCTTTTTTTATATTTTTCATATTATTTTTAAAATTATTATTTTTGTCTAATGTTAGTATTTGTTTGAATCTTCTTTTAACTTTTTTTTCTGATTTTTTTTAAATTTTATGTTATTTTATTATAATTAAGTTTTATTTAATTTATTATTTTTTGGTTTTTAGTCTTTTAGTTTTTTTTTTGCTATTTTTAGTTGTTACTCCTTGTTAATGGTTGTGGTGTTTGTTTGCTGTTTCGATGTTTTTTTATAACTATTTTTTTAATTTTTTTAAAGGTTGGATTTAGTTTTATTATTTAATTTAATGTTATTTGTTTGATTTTGTATTTTTAGTTTTTATCTTTTTTAATGTTTGATAGTATTTGTTGGTTTTTAAAGTTCAATACAGAATTTTTCCAACGATACCCTCATTGCCTATATCCCTAACCTAAAGTGCTTACATATATTAGATTTTCTTTCATTTTCAACGATGTAACATTTAAGGATGATATCGCGAAAGCTTTGTCTCAGTTTTTGTCCCGACAATATCGTAAAGTTATCACCATGATAAGGATGACATAGAACTGTCGAGCATCACATTTAACACTCCCAATGCGCGATATAACAATCAAGTACTATAAAATTATTCACTAAAAACCACCTTTTTTTGACCACTTTTCCAAAAACCAAAAAGTCACATTAAAAGATATCAAAATTCAAAGCCAACTTAAAAGTACATTCGAATTCTTTAATATCAAAGAAAATAAAACTATGTCAATGTTATCGTCGCACAGTAGGACACATAAACTATGGAAAGCTCAAATACTAATCAAGCTATATAAGAGCCAAGTTATCATAGTGAGCTCTCAGTCTAACAATGCATTTTTTACTTTTATTATTCGGAATACAAAGTGTTGTGTTTCTGTTTTGTGAAGGAAGATCAGCTTTGACTGATGAAGAAGCGGATGAGCCTATTTTAGATTTAAGTAAACTTGGTCCTGATATTTATGGCTATCCTGACGAGGAACTTGGTGAAACTCTTGAGAATATCCAAGATATGAATTTCAATCCGGAAGAAATTGGTTATTATTATGAAGGCGACATTTTATATCCTCGTTCTCAACAAAGGAACGGCTTAGCCGAAGAATCTTTCAGATGGAAAAACGGAGTAGTTCCGGTGGAAATAAGAGGACTATTTAGTAAGAAGTCTTTTTATAAAACATAAATCATTCTATAATGATCAAATTTCCATAGCCAACGAGCAAGTCAGTCACTTGATGAAAGCATTCAATACATATCACAACAAAAGTTGCATTCGGTTTGTCCAACACACCTTCGAACCTGACTATGTTATCATTAGTAATTACCAAGGTGGATGTTTCTCGAATGTTGGGCGAACTGGTGGACCTCAAGTTCTTAATCTTCAAGCCGTCTGCATGTCTAATAATGGAACGGTTCTCCACGAGTTGATGCATGTTCTTGGGTTCATGCACGAACATACAAGAGAAGACAGAGATGAGTTTGTGGAAATCAATTGGGATAACATTATTCCTGCAACTTATAGAAATTTTGAAAAATTAGAGAATGGAACGTCAGTTGATTTCGATGTTGAATATGATTATGGAAGTGTCTTGCATTATTCTGCATATGGATTTGCTGTTAATCAGAGCATGGAAACGATTTCAAAAAAGGTTGTACAGAATATTGTAGTTTTAATGTTGAATGTAAATTTGTTTCAGAAAAAATCGAGCATAGTCATGGGTCAAAGGAAAGGATTCGCGGACTCAGATCTTGAAAAAATCAATAAGATGTACAAATGTGAATCTACTACTGATCAACACTTTAATTTCGATGTTCCAAATAAGCCAACCCCACTTCCCTTTATGAATGTAATTGCTCAAATTTTTGGGTCCAGAGATGAAGATGGTGATACAACAATGCTTTGAAATGAATAAATTCAGTTTTACAAATCTTTTTAGTGAAAATTATGTCTTAATTTATTAAATTAAGAAATTTCCATTAACAAAAGGAAAATTTCTTTTTTGAAAATTTTAATAAACAATGTAGAGGCTTACCCTTTTGTAATTATTTGTGCTGAAAATTCGCTTCTTTAAATTGCGTTTTTAACGAAACTTTTCTTCTAGAAAGTCTTTTAATTGCCTAAATTACAAAAAAAATCATTAAGAGAACGCAAAATTTTTTGTTTCACATATTTTTGGGAAAATTGCATAGGGGTTACCCTTTTGTTTTGTTTTTTTTTTGAAAATTCAACTTTCTTAAACTGCTTTTTTAACGAAACTTTTCTTCTAGAAAGTCTTAATTGACTAAATTAAAAAGTTTTCATTATGAGAAAGCACAATTTTTTTTACAATTTTTTTTTGTGCTGAAAATTCAGATTCTTCAAATTGCGTTTTAACGACACTTTTCTTTAAGAAAGTCTTTGAATTGACTAAATAAGAAGTTTTCCTTAAAGAACACACAATTTTTTTCATATTTTTTGTATTAAAAATGTAATTGGTTACCCTTTGTGATTTTCTGTGCTGAAAATTCAGCTTCTTTAAATTGCGTTTTTAACTGACTAAATTAAGAAGTTTTCATTAAAAGAACTCACAATTTTTGTTCACATATTTTTTTGAAAAAATGAAAAGGGTTACCCTTTGTGATTTTTTGCGCCTAGAATTCAGCTTCTTCAGATTGCTTTTTTAAAGCAACTTTTCTTCTAGAAAGTCTTTTCATTGACTAAATTGAGAAGTTACCATAAAAAAGAAACAATTTTTTTCACATTTTTTTGTGAAAAATGCAAAGGGTTACCCTTTGTGATTTTTGGTGTCGAACATTCAGCTTCTTCAAATTGCTTGTTTAAAGAAACTTTTCTTCTAGAAAGACTTTTAATTGACTAAATTAAGAAGTTTCCATAAAAAAAGAAACCGTTTTTTATTTTGCAAAATTTTGTGAAAAAAGCATAGGGTTACCACTTTGTGATTTTTCGTGCTGAAAATTCAGCTTCTTTAAATCGCGTTTTAACGACACTTTTCTTCAAGTAAGTCTTTTAATTGACTAAATTAAAAAGTTTTCATTAAAAGAACGCACAATTTGGTTCACATATTTTTGTAAAAAATCCTAAGGGTTACCCTTTGTGATTTTTTGCGCCTAGAATTCAGCTTCTTCAGATTATTAGAGCTAACTTATTAACTAAATTAGAAGTTGTCATTAAAAGAACTCACATTTTGTTTTCTCATATTTTGTGAAAAATGCGAAGGGTGACCTCTTTGTGATTTTTTGTGCTGAAAATTGAGCATTTTAACGAAACTGTTCTTCTAGAAAGTCTTTTAATTGACTAAATTAAGAAGTTTAAATATTAAAAATGTTGTATATCTAAAAACAATAAGAATTAAAAGTAGTTTCCACCAACTTAAGCACAAACAAAAAAACCTATGACATAAGTCATGATCTCATCCGAAACAACCTTATCTAAATAAACACTAAAATTACAAGGGGTTATTCATGTTACCTCAATTTTGCGGTAGAAGTAGAATAGCTGAAGCATTTGTCCTGTAGTGTAACATTTTGGCAAATTTTGTCGGGTTGAGGTGGAGAGGAAAAGTAACATTTACCAAGCCACCGCACAGCAAAGAAAGAGAAACTCGCAGTGAACTGGAGCGAAGCATAGCAAGAAACTAAACAGAATTTATGCGAGTATGTGGAAAATGCTAAGGAAGCTATAGAAAATAAGACGTGTCACAACTACCAACCAACCAAACACAACAGCACATAGTTGTCCTGTTCACTGACTCAAATATTCATTGTGTAATACGTTTCATTTTCTAATGTATAAATGAATGCATGGAATTTTTGTATATATATAGAGCGATGAAACGACAAAGAGGGAAAAAAGATGCTATTCCTTTCATAATGGGGAATACTGTATAGTAACATAGCATGTATTATAATTTCCACACATCTCGTACCATTAATTTCATCCGCCAATTAATTTTTATACTTTTTCTCACTCGCTGTTTTATTTGCGTTCCACAATCCTTATATAAATATATACAATATAATACATGATTATGGAAGGGATGTCTGATTTCGTATGTAGTTTAAAGGAATGAATGAGCCAATGTCAACTTTTAACTATGAGACATATTTTCTGAATACTTTTCCTTTTTTCTTTATAATACTTTGTTTTATGTGCTGTGATTATTGTGTGTGAAATTGCTCCTTGGAAGCCGAGCGAAGGATACTGGAGAATTTAAAGGATTTCAAGATAACGTTACTGGTTACTGTATATGGAATCGCTTAGCGTGCTGGCTGGTTGGATGCAGTTTAATGTTTTTAATAGAAATATATTGCATTGGATGATTGTCTTCAGCAGGAAAGTAATCTCTGTGGAATTTCAAGACATCAAGAGTGATGGAAAACAGTTAGTTCTTTTTAGTGCGAGCTTCTATGGATTTAGTAATGGACTGATGGTGGGGAAGGAATCTGTGACTGACAAGAATTGTTGGGATTTTTAATTCAGCTTTAGCACCTTTATTTTTTTGTTTTTTTTACGCAATTTAGGGAAAAAGAAATTTATATATTTATCAAAAAACTTCCATCAAAGGCTTCTGTTATCTTAATTTCAATGGGTTGTTGAAAAAATACTATACAAAAACTGAAAACGAAGAGCCATTTCCAAAAACGTATACTGACGTAGAATGTCTACCGTTCTGGTCTCCAACCCAACCTGAGTTACTGAAACCACAAATTCTCGAATGTTAATCTTATCAGTATTCTAACTTGAAGTTAACAGTTCCTTTCAGATACCTCATTATGCAATTCGCTGGAGTCCAATGTAGTTTTCCTGGATTTTGTTAAAATCTACTGCAATTATTCACGGTATATGCGATATAAGGTCTTGACACTCGAGCTACAAAAAGTAAACTGCTCTAATTGCTTTATTCATGTCCTCACATGGCCTTCCAACCCTTGAGGTTGGTCCATATAGATCTCTTCACTATAAATTCTCCTTGTAGGAACGCCGTGACTGCGTCATCTGCTCAATCTCAAGATCGTGTTTGACAGCCAAACTCACCAGTTATCTCACAGTAATGTATCGTACGATGGGCGAAAAATGTCTTCGTAATCGATCTCGTACTGCAGTGAGGATATCCCTTCACAACTAAGCGAGTTCTGTAACGTTCTATTTCCCCTGTTCAAGTTCGCTTGGTTCGTTGTAGGTCTTGGAACTAGCTCCCATGTCTTGTTTTCCAGCAGTATATACTCCTCTTGCATAGCGTTTCTCCACATTTCAGCTTCAGGAGCAGATAATGCTTCGGCAGCAGACTCTAGATAATTTTGAGCACCTTCAGAACCAAAACAACAAACAAACCGTTTGGCCTCCTTTCAAATTAGAATCCGCTTCGTTAATTTCCTCTTGGTCATCGCCAGAGTAAAACCCATCCCAGGATTGTTAACAAGCTCTTCGACAACCTCGTCTACAACAGCACCATTCGATTCCTCATTGCCATCATCTTTAATAGCAAGCGCGTGAATATCGTCGAGATTTTCAGTATTTGATGAAGTCTCACCTTTGTTTTTATCTTCTTCCTTAAAAACATAAAGAAAACTCTCAGAATCTTTTATACCAACACAACTTGTAAATACGCTCTAGATGAAATGAACATATCTGCTTACGATCATCGATTTGTGTTTGTCCTCAAAACAGTGATAGCCTTTTATATTTTCGCAGTAACCAAGGAAGATACACTCCGTTGACTTTGGATCCAATGTTTTGCTAAGCTACACGTTTCACAGTTCGACGAGACTTTCTGATCTTTGGAATAATACATACCTTTGGCTTGATAGTTCTTCAACTTATCCATGCTTCCAACATTCAAGTGAGTCATATGTTGATGTCATAACTCAAAATCGCTAGTTTTCTTGAAAGACATATTTTACAACATCAGAATTATCTGCGCCCATGCACCTACCGAAATTGACTATGAGGGAAAAAAGAGCTTGATAGAGCGTATGGGACCATTCCAGCACATGACATGAAGTTGGTCATAGGAGCGAAAGTACCGACAACGGCATGAAATTGATCAGCTTCGCAGCAATGAGAGTCATGGTGATAAGTAGTACATACTTCCCATAAGCCCGTATTCACTTGTTAACATGGAACTCACCAGATGGAGTCACAAGGAATCAAATCGGGCACGTGCTTAATGATATTCGCATGCATCCAGCGTCCTAGACTTAAGATTGATGAGAGGAGCGAATATTGACTCAGACCACAACCTTATAAGAACACGAGTACGCAGTAGAATATATTCTAAAAGGCAAAACGATAACTCGCAGCGTAAATATAACATCGAAGCCTTACGAATACTATCGACGGCCGAAAGATATATAAAAGAGCTAGTTGCGAAACTAAACACGCTACCAGAGGATGGTGACAAAGACGCGCTCTGGAACATGTGTGCTAAGAGTCACTCCTCAACGAAGAAACACGCCCGCAACAACGTTCCAAAACACAGATGATGTATTACCACCTAAAAGAGCAGAGGTAGACGAGGCGATTCAGAGGATGAAGAACAACAAAAGCACGGGTACTGATGGTATCCCTGCCGAGCTTCTGAAATCAGTTGGAGATGCTTTGAATGAAGCTTTGCACAAGCTTCTAGTGAAGATCTGGATCGAAGAAGAGATGCCAGAAGATTGGAACACCAGCATAATCTTCAACATCCTGCTTGAGTAATCATGAAAGTTGCAAACATCAACACACGCAACATAATCTACACGAATCAAGTCAAAATGTTGTATACGCTGAAGACCTTCATGTTATAGGGAGAACAAGAAAGGCTGTGGCGGAAACATTTTTTGGGTTTGGCAGCGACTTCTGAAAACGATGTAACTTACTTTACTTTATGTAGATAACATCTTCATTTGAGTTTCGTCTTGACTTAGAAATTGGCTCCATTCATCACGGGTTTTTCAGATCGTTAGATACTGCGACATTCCAGCGCATTTTTAGTTTTCCTTGTGGTTTAAAGAAGTGACTTTTACATGCAGGAACTGTCTCAT
>JXPG01004475.1:0-19751 GCA_001015175.1 Megaselia abdita | reverse complement strand
TTGTGATTCCACTAATCCATATAACCAGAACAGCAGTTTCTTGGGCTTTCATAGCAAGCTCAGGGAATATACTTTCATTCACAAACACTTGTTCCCTATCAACCCCTAAACTAAACACTTTAACTTCACTTTTGACTCCGGGTTTTGATGAAGATTTCGCTGGAAGAACAAATGGAACAATTAGAAAGATACTTTACTTTTATAATGTTGAAGATGTGACCTTTATTGTTGGCAGTCAAATTACAATTAATTTCTTAACACTAAATCTGATTTTATCAACATTACTTTAAAATTCAAAATCATATAAAGTGCTGTTCCTGAGATTGACGGATTTTCGATCAATTTCAACTCAGTTGAAATCTCCTGTCTATGATGTCTACTAAAATGTGTGGAATACGGACAACAATTGAAATGTGAATATTTTTATCAATAAAGGGTGCAGCATGAATATAATATGCCCTACACAAATCAAATATGTAACCGACTCAAAATAATATATATTTTCCTGATCATTAACATAAAAAATATATGTAAAAAAATATTACATTTTAAATATGTTCTACTGCAGTACATTGAAATATGTAGGGTACACATTTCGTTTTTTTAGTGTAATAGTTCACGGCACCATAGGAATGATCAAATGATCTTTTACGTTTTGTGGAGTTGGTAAATCTTGTAAAGGTTCCTGGTTACATGGATGTGGAATAATTCTGTTATGATCAATCACATGACCGCAAAAGTCAATTGAAGGAACTCCAAATTTGCATTTGTCTTTTCGAAGCTTGAAGCTGTAGTCTTGGATACTTTTTAGTGTCCCCTTCCTTGTTCATTCATTTTTTGCAATACTTTTATCCTAGAATCAAGTTCATCTGGAGAAAACTCAGTAAACCTTTTCTGAACTTCTTTAGTCAAAGAATTACTTTCAAGATCTGCACTTCACAAAATGTAGTGATTGTATTTGTGCACATTCTTTAACTCAGAAATCGGTTGGTTAGAACACGTGGAAAACTACTAAGCTAAGACAAAGAAGCTCTTGTTGAACTTTATTGTCTGTATGATTAAGTGAAGGTATTGCCTGATCCAGTATCGCATTTAAACTCAATTATGGATAGTCATTTAGACATTCAGCACTATATAATTGTTCGAAAATCACTTGATATCAGACAAGCCCATATAAATAGCTCTGCTCTATCCCTTTTCAGCTCCAGATATCTAAGTAGTCTACTAAAAAATGCGTTGCAGTCAGAATCTTTACTCTCTCTTCACTCTAAATTGATTTTTTCAGAATAAGATACAAATAAAGAATGAGGTTGCTGTCTTTGCTTTTATATTTCTCGTTTCGTTCATTCTTAACTAGCTGGACCCCGAAGTGAATATAGGTTAATGTTCATGTTTTTGATGTGGACTTTTTTATTTTACAAATTATGAATAAACAAAAAATATTGATATAAAAAAATATAATATCCATGTACAACTTATTTCTATAAAAAATAAAAAAATAATCATTAACGAAATTAATAGTGGATAAACTCCTCATATTATGTATATTTACTTTAGCCGATAATAATTATACCGTATAAGCTTAATCACATTGGTTAACATTGGGTATCGTGACTTGCAATTGACACAGACTAGACAAAATTAGTAATAATTTTCATCTAAGTCACACCTCAAAAAGTAGTCACCCTCATAGTCACCATAGATCATTACCCCCAAGATATAAAACAAAAAAATGATATCATTCCTTATCATCCTGGGTCATGAATCCAATAATAACAATAACAATAATTAAGAAAAATAATCTGTGGAGTCTGTCAGATGCTTCTTATCAATTTGTTATAAAAGAAAAATATATAGTTTCCGCCGTTGTTCATCGAATTGACTTCACTTCAATTGAATTGAATGGAGAACAGCTAACAAGCTGATTGTCGTTACTTCTTCTTAAACTTGAGGGAACCTGAAACAACCAACAACAAACATCTGGTATAATAAAAACACCGAAATCGAAAGACTAAACATAAAACAGCCAAAAACCCAGCGTGATGATGTTGTTGTAAAAGTGTTCCTAATCGGATATGCTACGTGGTTCTCCGGTACTAAAGGAAACATTCAATTCAATTTACTTGAATTGAACTGAACTGAACATCATGTGCCTACACTTCATCATCAATTGCTCTTGCTTGGTTTTTCAAATTTGTTTTCTTTATAGTGAACTGTTTCACTTCGCGTTAAAAGGTTGTTTTTCTTCATTTCTTGATACCTATCGAATTTTGATGAGAATTTAAATTTGGGGTGGTTTTTGGAATTCTATTAATAAATTTGGTTACTTAGTTTAATTTGTATAATTTGCAGCGAATTTGTATTGAAATTCTAGAAATTATGATTCGTAAAATTCGCATCGAAAGTGGTAAGAAAAAAGCTTTTGGAAATTTCTATTTGAACGTTTGATTTTATTGAGATTTCTGTTTTTATAAATTTGTATATAATAGAAAGAATTCATATATTTCACAACTAATATTATTTTTATTATTGGTAAAATTCGCAACGTATATGCTAAATAAAAAATCTTGAAAAATTCTGAGAACATTAACATTTCAATTTGAAGTAGATTTAGATAAATGTTGTGGTATTTAGGTTGCTAGATGGAATTTTACACAAAATTAATATATTAATCAGAAAAAATTGCGTTCGTAAAATTCTCAGCGCATGTGTTTCAAAAATAAAAAAAAAATTGTCATAATATAAGGTGGACAAAGTTTGTTAAATCAGTAACTATGTGATATCTTGGTATTCTAGCTTTTATTTAGTAGAATTCGTGACAATAAGTTAGGTATATCCTAAAAGTGTTTGTTTAATTTTCTCGCTTTCAAATTCAAACATTATTCTTTCCATTTCTGATTCAAAACCTAACAATTCAAAGCAAGCAAAAAAAGATCAAACTCTCACCTTAATCTATGAACTTAAAATACCTTCAATAACATAGACAGAAAGTGGAGACCTCAATCCTTTCATTGTTTCAAAATGACATCAAGAATATCGAAAATCAAAGTATATTTGCCTTTGCACAATTTCACCCCATTGGAATTGTGGAATTATGTATGGAACTGAGACGTATGGATATCAGTGTGGAGAATCTTGAAATACTAAACTGTGTAAATGCTTAGTAAATGTTAGAAGAGATGGTAGTCGGTGTTCTTCTAGGCTAAATTAAAAAAAAAATAAAGAATTCAATAATTTACTGAAGCATTTGTGATTTGAATTTTTACTTAAGAATATTTGCTTCGTTTCGCCGATGTATATTGACACAAAAAAGAAAAGCAACACATTATTCAATGAAATGTTTAGTGAATTTGAGAAGATATGACAGTCGTGGCTTTTCAGCGGCGGATTTGCTAGGCTAAAGTCTTCGATTAATTGAATGGAACATTTGGGCTTTTACTTTTTGATTATATGCTGCGTTTCACCCATGTATAAGTTCTGCACACAAAAAAGAGAAGCAACAGATTCTTAAGGAAAATTCTTAGTAAATGTGTGAAGGAATGGTTTTCTTAAGCGACGTATTTGCTAGGTTTTAGGCTAAGGTCTTCGATTAGTTAAATGAATCACTTGTGAGTTAAATGTGTGTAGGAATGGCAATCGAGGTTTTAGTGGTAAAGTCTTCGAATAATTCACTGAAGCATTTGTGATTTTTACTTTACAATATTTGCATTGTTTCTCCAATGTATATTTTATTCACACAAAAATAAGGCATGTATTATGCTCTGCAGGAAGTCAAATACTCTTGTAAATGTTATTATTCTTATGTCTCTGAAATGCTTGGTTAATGTGTGAATGAATGGTATTCGGGTTGTTTCAGCGGTGTATTTGATATAGGTCTTTGTGCTAAAGTCTCCGGTTTAAGTAGAATATTTTGTTCGTTAAGTTAAACAAACTTTAGAGAGAAATGCTTAGTAAATGTGTGACAAGGAAAATGAATGACAGTCGGTTTTTTTCAGCGGTAAATTGGCTAGTTTTTGGTACTAAAGGAACCGAATAAGCTCTGGAGGAAGATTGAATTAAAATCAGCGGCGTAAACGCAACAAACTATAGAGAGGAATAAAATTAAAGACAAATCATCATACATCTAAAGCAGATATGTCAGCCAGGGCCCAATATAAGCCATCTCAGCCACCGCTTCCAGTTAAAAATCGTCAGCCTCATCAACTGAGATACTGATGAAATATAATCCTCAAGCCTGTTGGGAAATTTAACTTAAATTTAAGATGTCAGCCGCAGATCTTATAAGTCGATCAAGACTTTTCTGTAAAATTTAAGCCGTTAGAGAGACCTCGGTTTGTGGACGACGGTCAACATTTCAGGCGGCTGACAAGTTTAGTGTAAGATACTTCTGACGATTGAGAGTTGATCTCTATACAATTACAAAAAAAAATGCAGTGCAGTCCTTTTTATGGCGGGAATTGTTATAAATTTGAAAATAAAAATTCATAAAAGCACGCATTTTATTGTTGAGTTCAATTTTGATATTTAATTCGGCCTACTAGGAATTAGAAATGGTATATTATAATTTCGAAATGTTACCTACTCCATAATGGCCTCGTTTTGCTCATACGAAGAACATTGATATTAATCTTTAAATTCTTCGTCTTAATTAACTCCTTCTTCAACTTTATTCCATATTTATAATATACTTATATACGCTTAGACAAAAATTACCCAACCAAAACCAACAACCCCCATCCGACTGACATCTCTAGTAAAATAAAAGAAATAATGAAATATAAGCCTCAGGCCAGTTGGGGAATTTAATTTAAATTGAAGTTGTCAGCAGCGGATCTTATAAGTCGATCGAGACTTTTTTGTAAAATATAAGCCGTTAGTCTAAGATACTTCTGACGAATCAGAATTGATCTCTATACAATTTATAAAGAAATGGAATTCTGAGGCTCCTTTTAATGGCGGGAATTGTTATAAATTTGAAAATAAAAATTCATAAAAGCACGCATTTTATTGTTGAAGTCAATTTTGATATTTAATTCGGCCTATTAGGGTATATTATAAATTGGTTTCATAATAAGACCAGATGATTTTCTTAAGAAATCGCTTTACGAACCCAATTTCGAAATGTTACCTACTTCCTAATGGCCTCGCTTCTCTCATACGAGGAACATTCATATTAATCTTGGAAATTCTTCATCTTCCTTAACTTCGTCTTCAACTTTATTCCATATTCATAATATATTCATACTAGATAAAAAATACCCAACCAAAACCAACAACCCCCATCCGACTGACATCCCTAGTAAAATAAAAGCATTAGAGTAATATAGTAGTATGTTGTCTTGAAAACAACAGAAAAACCATTATTATTTCCATTTATCGCTTCTCTTTTTGATTCTATTCCACTTCTATTCGCATTTCAGTTCACTACATCTAGTTACTGTGAAGGAAGTGCCAATGCCCTCCTTCTCGACGCTTATAACTATTTTGCATAACTACTATTCATTTTATGAAATATGTTTGAATTTACATATGCATGGCGACTGATATGATATAAGTGGCACTCACTCCGGCTAACTCGCCGTAGTCCGTATCGTACCAAACGACCATAGGGACATTAACTTTGTCAATGTCCTTACAGCGATCGCCCTCCTCGAGATATAACTTACATACGTTATTATCTCTCTTCGCTTTGTAGATAATGGGTAGCAGTGTTCTTTAAGAAACGAGGTAATTGTCTTATGATATGTGACATGGCACTGGCACATTGTAAATTTAAATTATGATAGTGGTATGGTATGGCGACGACGACTATGACAGTGGGTAAGCAATCGCGCAATCGTTGATGAGCTGTACGAGCAGTCAATGAACAACACAGATTGAGGGTCACGGTTCTCATCAGGGAATTGATGGTTGTCTCTTACATTTGGCTTTTGGATCCTTTGGGATTTTAATTCTATATTCATTGTGAGATGGAAGTGTTGGGTATTTTGAGGAAATGTGTATAAGAATTTAAATTGGTAGATATTCTTTTAAACAAAACAAAAGTCATAGACATTCATATTAAATAAAGAATTATTTCATTTTAAATTAATTCTTCAAAATGTATTTTAAAGAAATAATATATTTGTCATTGTTCGTATCATCGCAGATAATATTGAAAGAATTCGATGACTTTCGAAGCACGAACAATAAAAATACGCTTCATTTTCTTTTTCAACGAAAGTCTGATCCAATCAAAACGTCTGAAAAAAGAAGAAGATTCTTAATTAGGACATGTCAGCCATGGGCCAATATAAGCCATCTCAGCCATAAGCCATTTAAGACGGCTGACATGTCTGGGCTTCTCTTATCATCTAGAAAAGAAGAGGCACTCAGGTAACACATCACTTCTTTAAGAAATCTTATTTATCTATTTTCTTAGACAGAAGACTTCTTGAAAAATTCTTTGAAAACAATGGTAATATTTGTAGGGACTTAGAAATCTTAAAGACTTCTAGAAGAGTATTGTTTGAGAGCTCTTAAATCATTCTTCTCTGTGCAAGCAAAACATAATTTAGAACAAATATTCTATAAGAAATCTAACAACAAATTTGTTGGATTTGTTTTGCTCGGTATAGAGTCTTAAGAATAATGTTTGTGTTTTCAGAATTCATATATCTTATACAAAACTAGAGAAAAAAACTGTGTGTATATTGGCATTTGCAAGCAAATAAAGACCCGGATATTCCAACTTTCACATAAGTAAATCTTCGGAGAATTCAATTTTTCGTTTAAATTTTTCTCGTGTGATGGAAATGGAAATTTTTAAGCTTATTTTTGTCAGTGTTACTCCTTACATTTTTCTTTAAAAATTTAAAATCTTATTTACCTCTCTTTACCTCTTTTTAAAGGAACATTTATTATTAAAAAAATATCTAGATGACTTAGAGAAGATTGAAAAAGAATTCTAATAGATAACTCCAGACTTTCAAAATAATGTTTCAAGGAATATTTTAGACTTCTTAAAGAATATTTAAGAAGAAATAAGAATTCTTTAAGAACTCTTATTTCTTTTAAAAGATGTATTAAATATTTCTTAAAAAACTGTGAGAACAGTTTGAATATGTTTCTTAAAGAATTCCTTTCAAAGAATTTGAAATCTGAAAATGTTCTTAACACTTCTTAAAGAATTTAAAAAAAAAACTCTTTTAGACAACTTCAGCGCGAATAAAGTAATTATATAAACATTTTTAAGACTTCTTAAAGTAGCTTTTCGCAGAAATAAGACTTCTTACTTCGAAAAGACTTCTTTCAGTAATCTTAAAGATGGGATCAAACGTCTGAAAACTCTTACTATACATTTCTGATTAATTATAATAATAAGGTTTTTCTTTTCATTTAGAACTGAAAGCTTATGTTCAAATTGCAGTTAATGCATCATCTAGAAGTTTACTTAAGATTCTTCTTAAACAAATGTTATTGTTTTCTAAAGCCCTCTCTAGATAACTTTAAGAAGATTGAAAAAGAATTCTAATAGAAAACTTTAGACGTTGAAAAGAATATTTCAATAAATCTTTCAGACAGAATATTTATGAAGAAATAAGAATTCTTTAAGAACTTTAATTTCTTTTAAAAGAAGTATTAAAGAATTCTTAAAGAAAGTAATTGGTTGTCTGTTTCTCAAAGAATTGTTTTCAAAGAATTTAGATATCTGAAAGTCTTCTTAAAGAAGTTTAAAAAAAAACTCTTTTAGACAACTTCAGCTCGAATAAAGTAATTATTCAAACATCTTTAAAACTTCTTAAAGTAGCTTTTCAAATAAATAAGACTTTTTACTTCGAAAAGACTTCTTTTAGTAATCTTAAAGATGGGATCAAACGTCTGAAAAAGAAGAAGATTCTTAATCCACATTTATGATTAGTTACAATAATAAGGCTTTTCTTTTCAGTTAGAAAACAAGCTACTGAAAACTAATGTTCAAATTGCAGTTAATGTTTCATCTAGAATATTTTTAAGAGACTTCTTAAAGAAATATTTTTGTTTTCTGAAAGCTTTCTCTAAATAACTTTAGGAAGACTGAAAAAGAATTCTAATAGATAACTTCAGACTTTCAAAAGAATGTGTCAAGAAATATTTCAGACTTCCTAAGAATATTTGTGAAGAAATAAGAATTCTTTAAGAACTTTTAGAAGATGTATTAAAGATTTCTTAGAGAAAGGAATTGGTTGTCAGAGAGAAATATTTAATGTTTCTAAAGGAAATCTTTTCAAAGAATTTAGAAATCTTTAAGTGTTTTTAACGCTTCTTGAAGAAGTTTTAAAAAGAAATCTTTTAGACAACTTCAGCGTGAATAAAGTAATATTATTTTAACTTCTTCAAGTCTTGCTAAAACCTTTTTTCGAAGAAGAAAATACTTCCTTTAGACTTCTTTTTTTAAAGACAGGAAATTGTTTTCTGAGATCAAAACGCCTGAAAAAGAAGAAGATTCTGATTGGCAAGAACAATAAATGCTTTTCTTTTCATCTAGAAAAAAAGAGACATAAAACTCAGGTTCAAATCGCAGTTAATGCAATTATTTCAAGAATTTATAATTTAAAAAAAAATTAAATGTTAAAAATTTAAAAGTAAATTTAAAAATAAGAACGAAATTTTTTAAATCCTTAAAGCCATTCCCGAAAAATCCAAACATAAAACCAATTACTCTCAATACCCTTCTCAGAAGAAAAAACTTTCCACTTAAAACCCGCTGACTAAAAGAATATCATCCCCATTATTCAAATTCCTTGAAACTGTTATTCCCAAAAGACAAAACAGAAAAGTAAAGTAAAGAAATAAAATAAATATAAAAAGTTTAAATGAAAAACGACTTACCACAACACGATGAAATGACAAATCCAAGTATCCACAGGATCTTCAGCATTTTGTATGAAACTTCGTTTTGATGTCTCGTCATTTTCACTTTAAGATGTCTTTCTGATTTCCACAAATTGAATATTTCAAAGAACTAACAACATTTTTTATGTCCCATAGACGAAACGCTATGAAAAATTCACGTTTATTCAAAAGGAAATCCAATTGCAAGCAAGAAATCCTCCTCCTTCAACACTTTTTATGAGAAGGATAAAATACAGTACACACGCGACCGAATATGAAGGGAGAGAAAAAGAAAAAAAGCCCGTCACATATTGCACTCGACTTTTGTCGTCGTTGTATGATCCTTTGGAGCAAGGAACTATGATGCTGTTACAACAATATTTGAAGTTCAAGGCATCCGTTTTACATGGGTGGATGGTTGTTGTAAGGATATGAAGGAAAGAATTCAAACTCTGCCTTTTCTTCTCCTTCAGCGGAGTAGTCGTATGTCTCTCTCTTATATATGCAACTTGTTATAATGCTCCTTATTTTATTACTTGAGAGCAAATTTTGAAATTCAACTCTCTTGTGAATCCTGTGAAGAAGGAGAAAAAAATATTATATTATGAAGAAAAGTAAGAAATAATATGAAAATGTAATTTAACGAGGGAAAATTATTGTATAAAAAATGTAAAATATCCTTTTAAAACAGCATAATAGAGGAGGTAAAGCGCACTGGGACAACTTTCGTGTCCTTGTTAGTTTTTGGTTTTATTTTTTAATTTCATGCTTTCATAACTGACATTATTATATGAATAATTTGATGTGAAGATTACAAAAAAAATCGGATTAATTTCCATTCGTAAAATTCACAATAGAATAACTCGAGTTGAGCAGAGTAAATGTGTAATGCTATAATCCAGAATATTGTCCGGTTTTATTCGTTTCAATGAGCGACTTTATGTCAGGATTTTTGGAATATAGACACATATTGAGGAATCAATACGTTTACAATTAAAACAATAAATACTCCCAAGAATTTAAGAAATATATAATTTTTTTTTCTAATTAACTATAAAATTTAATTTTTTTTCCGGCCTACTAAGAAAATATAATATTAAGTAATGTTTTGTTATAGTAAAATTTTGCTCTTAAATGTCTTTAAATGATTTACAATTATTTTAAGCTTAAAATTATACAACATAAATTCAAAATAATATTTGTAAAATAGCAGCTTTTACACTCAAAAAGAAATTGTAGAATATAAAATTATAAAACACACAAATTGTAAAAAATCAGCTTCAAATACATAACACAAAAATAATTATAAAATTTGAAATTATACAACATAAGTTAAAAAAAATTAAAAGGTAAAGTTATAAACTTAAATTATAAAATTATAATTGTAAAATAGCAGCTCGAATGATATACTTCGAAAAAGAAATTGTAAAATTTAAAATTATACAACATAAATTATAAAATTATTATTGTAAAATCCCAGGTAATTTTATACACTCAAACAAAATAATTGTAGAACTTTAAATTATTAAATTATAATTGTAAAAGCTCAGTTTTAATTATACATTTAAAAAAAATTAAATTATACAATTATTCAGCTCCAAATATACACATTATTGTAGAATTTAAAATTATACAACATAAATTTTAATTATAATTGTAAAATATCAGCTCCAATTGTACACTCAAAAAAATGAATTGTAAAATTTAAGATTATACATCATGAATTTTACAATCGTAATTGTAAAAGGACAGCATAAATTGTACAATCAAAAAAATAATTGTAGAATTTAAAATATTACAAAATAAATTATTAGATTTTAATTGTAAAATTTGATTTACAAATACAAAATAAATTCTAAAATTATATTTGTGAAATCTCAATTTCAATTAAACACTCAAATCAAAAATTTTAAATTATAGATCATAACTTCTAAAATTATAATTGTAATATTTATAATATTACACTCAAAAAACATAATTGTAAAATGGCAGCTCCAATTACACACTAAAGGTAAAGACAAAAGAATTGTATTTAAGATTATACAATATAAATTTTAAAATAGTAATTGCAAAAGGACAGCTAAAATTTTACATTCAATAAAAATAATTGTAAAATTTTAAATTATAGATCAAAAGTTCTAAAATTATAATTGTGAAAAAGCAGCTCGAATTATAAACTTAAAACATAATTTTAGAATATAAAATTATACAACAAAGTTCTTAAATCATAATTGTAAAAAGGCAGGTCTGATTTTACATTTAATAAAAATAATTGTAAAATTTTAAATTTAATAAATTTTACACTTAAAAAAAATTCTTAAATTTTAATTCTAAAAAACAGCTTAAATATACTCTCAATAAAAATAATTGTAGAATTTTAAAATATATTACATAAATTCTAAAATTGTAATTGTCAAATTTCAGCTTCATTTATTCACTCATAAAAATAATTGTATAATTCTAAATTATACAACATCATATCTAAAATTGTAAACATTGTCAAAAGGCAGTTCCAATTTTACAATTTTAACTGTAGAGTTACAATTGTAAAGTGGCAGCTCCAATTATACACTAAAGACAAAATAATTGTGAAATTTAAAGTTATACATTTGAAAATATATAACATAAATTATTATAATGGTAAAAAGGCAGCTCCAATTTTAACTAAAAAAATAATTGTTATAAAATTTTAAAATATATAACATAAATTATTATAATGGTGAAAAGGCAGCTCCAATTTTAACTAAAAAATAATTGTTATTAAAAGTTATACAACATAAATTCTAAAATTATAATTGTAAAATCTCAGCTCAAGAAAAAATAATTATAAAATTTTAAATTCTTTTAATTATGCACTCAAAACAAATAATAAATAAGAATCTAAAATTATTCAACATAAATTATAATTGTAAAATAACAGCTCCAATTAAACACTCAAACAAATGAATTGTAAAATTTAAGATTATACAATATAAATTTTTAAATTGTAATTGTAAAAGGACAATAAAACTTATACGCTCAAAAAAAATGTAGAATTTAAAATATTACAAAAAAAATTATTAGAGCATAATTGTAAAATCTCAGCTCCAATTCCATTCCTTTAATTGTAAAATTTCGGCTAATATTTTACACTCAAAAAATAATTGTAGAATATTAAATTTTACAACATAAATTCTTAAATTATAATTGTAAAATGGCAGCTATAATTATACAAAAGACAAAATAATTGCAAAATTTAAAATTATACAACATAAATTTTAAAATCTTATCTCCAATTATACATTAAAAATAATATAATTGTGAATTATAATTGTAAATGGGCATCTCCAATTTTACGTTCAATAAATATAATTGTTAAATTTAAAATTATACAAAATAAATTCTTAAAATATAATTGAAAAATTCGAATTATACACTCAAAACAAGAAATTATAAATGGCAGATCCAATTTTACACTTCAAAAAATAATTGTTGAATTTAAAATTATACAAAATAAATGCTAAAATTATAATTGTAAAACGTCATACTGTCAAAAAAAAAATAATAATAATAAATAATTGTTAAATTTAAAATTATACAAAATAAATTCTAAAATTATAATTGTAAAACGTAATAAAGTAAAAAAAATAATAGTAATATTTAAGACATAAAATAAATTCTAAAATTATAATTTTGAAATCTCAGCTCCAATTTTATACTAAAAAAAATATTGAGAACTGAAAATTATACAACATAAATTCGAAAATATTAATTGTAAATTGACAGCTTAAATATACAATCNATTATAATTGTAAAATTTCAGCTCCAATTATACATTAAAAATTAATTGTAGAGTTTAAAATTCTACAAAACAATAATTCTAAAATTAAAATTGTAAAATGTCAACTCGAATTAAGCACTCAAAAAAATAATTGAGAACTGAAAATTATNCAACAAAATAATTGTAGAATTTTAAATTATACAACATAAATTCAAAAAACAATTGTAAAATCTTAGTTCCAATTAAGCATTAAAACAAACAAAAATATTGTAATTGTAGAATTTAACAATTTTTTAAATTTAAATTATAGAATGTTTCTTTTCAAAATTAAAATTGTAGACAATAATTGTCTTTTTGAAAACTTAAATTATCAAAATGCTACAATTAATTTATTACATAAACCCATACATTTATCATAGCCAAATTTATAGATGACTCTCATTTTACAATGGTTTCAGTCTATGATAGAATGGTTCGATTCTAGGATTTATACTTATCATATAACAAAACCCATCGACCGGATGAAAATCGCAATGATATTGAAAAAGTATATCATCTCCAAGAAAACTCCCCAAGTGCACAGTACCCTCACAAGAAAACACATCCCATATACAATTTAAAGTCAAGGATATGAGAAGCAAAATTTATGATATGAATGTTGGGAAGTAGTTACCGCATAAAACGGAGCATTTATGAATGGATAATTATTTTTTGTGACAATTCATTCCAACTTCAACTACTAAACATTAGTCTAATTAAAATGTCGGGAGTTTCCGGAAGGGAAATCAGATATTCTACATCTTCTTGGTTTATCTTCCACGTATGTGACTGTGCTGTAGAAGCAAGGTGAGGTTGTTCACTATTTGAACATCAATTCAAGATATGTTATCTTCAGAGGGTAAATAGCTGGAAGCTGTTACAGATGCACACGTCTTTGTTTTATATCTTAAGTCTAAAGTAAATTTGGTTATCGTAAGGGATGACTATAGTTCTTTCTTGTTTTTATTACATTATATTATTCCTATTGTCTCTCGGGAGAAATACACGTGTCCGGAAAGGGTTGATTTGACCGCAATCATTAATAAAACGCTCAATTAGAGATGTTTTGTGGTAAACTTTTTATCTGTGTGATTTGACTTTTGTTTAAGGGTTGTGTGGTTCTAACTTCATATAGATTTAAAGTGGTTGGGGAGATTTTGTTGGTATATAGTGGATTATGTTTCACAAGATAATAATTATTCACGTTGTAGATAGAATACAACTTTATTTTAAGTAAAAGTTCGTGGCGATCTTGCCTGGAGACTGACAACAATTTGATCGTAGTAACCTGTGCTATGTTTGGATATATTTATGTTCGTTAAATTCACAACTTAAATTTTTAGTTAACATATTTCGTGATACTAAAGGCATTACGGCGTGTGCTCTTGTCTTAGATTGTTGTAATTTCCTGTATTGTCTTTACAAGGATGATGGATTTGTATTAAGTGATTGTAAATGTTATGGATGGTTTTCTAGAATTAAATAATACAAAGTTTTACAAGTTTACATTTATATCCACTTTGTGGGATACTTTCCAAAAAATATTAGTTCCAATAAAAACAGATACCATTAAACCAACGACAGGATCGGCAACTAAATCTAAATTGCTGTAATAAAAACATCCTATTCGATTCAATTTCCAAAGTGTTAAAAGCGCATTGAGTCGACTCTAAATACATAGAAAATATGATGGTAAAAGAAAGCCAAGCCAGTTTACAATTAAATTGTTAATAAAATAACAATTTATTATAAGAGAGTTGTCATTAGCGGTGAAGGGAAGGACCGTTCTCTAAGAAACCACCAACCCACTCGCAGTAAAACTTAATTTATTTTTCACCAGATTGCAAACTAGCAGATTGAGAAACTAGTTTCAGTTTGTTTCCAAGTTGATTATAATTGAATTTATGTAGCAAGTGAAATTTACGAGATTATTAATAATTTACTAAAATGTTATTTATAGGGAAACTTAATATTTTAACTTCCTTTTGAAAGACATAGACCTCTTGGCTTGTTTGTTTTCCACATTAACTGTGGGAAGTCAGCAATTGCAGTTTAATTGTGATTTGCTGTAATGGATTTTTTAATCTGACTCATTGAGGGTATCAAATGAGGAATGACTTCATAGTTTTTTCCATCACATTTATAATCTCGAACAATAGATAAGAAAATATACACAAAGACCTATGACTCTCAAACAGCTACCAACAAAACAACACTCCAAGAAAACAGAAACATATTAATTCAACCTCGCTTTGCATTTCTGACAGAAATATTGATGGATAACCAACCGGTAACAAAAGAAGTATCTTAAATTCAATTGTTAAAATTCATGGCACATAATCCAAATCTATCATTTACAATCTGTCAATTCTCTTTTTTTGAAAACATTTTCAGGTCTTTTTAGATGATTTCTTCATATGAAATCCAGTTTTCAACTGAACACAAAAGAATATATCATTGCCCTTTCGCAAGTCTCTCTAGATTGTTATCGCTTTAGAGTGAGTACGTTTATAGTGAGTGGACACTTTGAGAATATTGTTGGTTGTTTTTTGGATTTTGGTGCTACTGGGGGAAGACAGTGGAGGTATTGTTTTTTAGGATTCCAAAACTAAACACCACACAATAGAAATAGAGAATGAGTGAGAATCGAACTCACCCCTGGATTTTTTCCTTTATAAAGAAACAACTAGCTTCAAGCAATATGATTTAATTTGCATTTTATGTTCAATTTTAAGTGGGTTAAGAGATCTTATGTAGATTATAAAAAAAAGGAATATCAGTGTTAAACTAAAATTGTAGAGGAAACTCTTTAAAAGAGATGATTAAGTAAGAAAATTCTCTCTTAAAAATATATAGAAGTCTCAAGTTATTTGCTCTTGCATTATGTTGCGGCTGAAGTTTAAAACATCAGACTCCGAAAGTTTTCCAAAGTAGTATTTTTTGTCTGTGCCAATAGGCGTAAAACTTAGCAAATACAAATTTGGCTCGCTACTTATATTTTGCCTACCCTGGTTATTGATTTTAAAGCGCTCCTATAGGTTTTGGTTTCCTTTTACTCTGAGCCATGTCTTCAATTTCTCACCATAGATGGCTCAATACAATTCGCCGAAGATCGTTTAAATCTGCATCAAACCAATCACCGATGACTATGAAATGTCCTCTCTATTAAAAGCGCGCGAAAAATAGCGTCACTTTTAATTTGAATAAGGAAATCAAAGTAGGCGAGGTTTTGAAATTCTATTTAGCGGATTGGNTTTGAATAAGGAAATCAAAGTAGGCGAGGTTGTGAAATTCTAATTAGCGGATTAGAAGGCTATATTATTTTCATTTCCTTGATTCAAATCCCGAACAATATCATTTTTTTTTTCGTTTCAAATATTACATTTAGCCAATCAAAATCACTGACTTTCAATAAGCCAATGGGAATAGTCTATATCTATAGTCAAATGTTTCTGAGTAGAGCCAAAAGAAGAGCTTACGTATATATTTAGTTATCTTCACAAAACCTTGGAAGGTAAATGAATTCTTCGCCAGTTGAGAATTATACGAATGAAATATCCAATGTAGTATATCCAATGGTTCCCTCTTATGAATGGGGATTGATTAAGTTCTAAGAAATCTAAAGCCTATCCTGAAGTCACTGATACAATTATATTCCAGTGGCGAATTACAAAAATTGAGCTAGATATTAATAATGTTTTGAATTGATCTTGAGTTTATTAAAGAAAATACAGGAAATGAAAGTATCTGCAACAATTTTCATTATTATTACGCTTCCGCTCGTGATCACATAGTTGCTGGTAGATGAAAAGCTTATGTAATTTGTCAGAGGTTGTGAATCTATGAAGTTCATGGTCAAGAAACTTCGCGTATACTGAGCCGCTTCTCACTGGATTTGCTTTCCCTTTCACAAAATTAATTCTCCCGTTTTCCATAAGGTTACATTCGAATCGCTTCTTTCTTCTTGAACTCGATATTAGTCCGAAGAAAGAGGTGAGTTCGATTGTAAATGTAACGTTTTGTTTGAATTTGAATTTTTTTTTTCTAAATCAAACACACCTTTCTTTTACAAAACTAGTTCTCTCGATTTCCGTAAGGTTTCAATCTAATCGCTTCTTTCTTGAGCTCGATATTAGTTTGAAGAAAGAGAAGAGTTCGATTGCGAATGTAATTGTTTGAATTAGAATTAATTAGCTTCTAAAATTCAAACACACCTTTGTTTCACAAAGTTTGCTCTCTCGATTTCCGTAAGGTTTCACTCGAATCGCTTCTTTCTTCTTGAACTCAATGTTATTCCGAAGAAAAAGGTGAGTTCTATTGCGAATGTAATTGTTTGAATTAGAATTAATTAGCTATTAAAATTCAAACACACCTTTCTTTTACAAAATTAATTCTCTCGATTTCCGTAAGGTTTCACTCGAATCGCTTCTTTCTTCTTCAACTCGATATTAGTTTGAAGAAAGAGGTGAATGTAACTTTTTGTTTGAATTTGAATTAATTCGCTTTAAAAATTCAAAAACACATCTTAGCTCTCCCGTTTTCCATAAGGTTACATTCGAATCGCTTCTTTCTTCTTGAACTCAATGTTATTCCGAAGAAAAAGGTGAGTTCTATTGCGAATGTAATTGTTTGAATTAGAATTAATTAGCTATTAAAATTCAAACACACCTTTCTTTTACAAAATTAATTCTCTCGATTTCCGTAAGGTTTCACTCGAATCGCTTCTTTCTTCTTCAACTCGATATTAGTTTGAAGAAAGAGGTGAATGTAACTTTTTGTTTGAATTTGAATTAATTCGCTTTAAAAATTCAAAAACACATCTTAGCTCTCCCGTTTTCCATAAGGTTACATTCGAATCGCTTCTTTCTTCTTGAACTCAATGTTATTCCGAAGAAAAAGGTGAGTTCTATTGCGAATGTAATTGTTTGAATTAGAATTAATTAGCTATTAAAATTCAAACACACCTTTCTTTTACAAAATTAATTCTCTCGATTTCCGTAAGGTTTCACTCGAATCGCTTCTTTCTTCTTCAACTCGATATTAGTTTGAAGAAAGAGGTGAATGTAACTTTTTGTTTGAATTTGAATTAATTCGCTTTAAAAATTCAAAAACACATCTTAGCTCTCCCGTTTTCCATAAGGTTACATTCGAATCGCTTCTTTCTTCTTGAACTCAATGTTATTCCGAAGAAAGAGATGAGTTCTATTGCGAATGTAATTGTTTGAATTAGAATGTATTTTCTGTTTAAATTCAAACACACCTTTCTTTTACAAAATTAGTTCTCTTGGTTTCCTAAAGGTTTCCCTGGAATCGCTTCTTTCTTCTTGAACGCGATATTAGTCCGAAGAAAGAGATGAGTTCGATTGCGAATGTAAAGTTTTGTTTGAATTTGAATTAATTCGCTTTTCAAATATCTGTTTTTAGCACTCGTTGTCAAAGCCGTTTTTGTTGGTGTAGACGCCTTTCACTTTGACGATTTCGAGTTAAATTTTAGTTCGAAGAAGTTCGAGTTCAATATTAGTTTGAAGAAAGAGGTGAGTTCGATTACGAAAGTAACGTTTTGTTTGAATTTGAATCTTTNTTTCAAAATCAAACACACCTTTCTTCTACAAAATTAGTTCTCTCGATTTCCGTAAGGTTTCAATCCAATCGATTCTTTCTTCTTGAACTCAATGTTATTCCGAAGAAAGAGGTTAGTTCGATTGCGAAAGTAACGTTTTGTTTGAATTTGAATTTTTTTTTTTTCAAAATCAAACACACCTTTCTTCTACAAAATTAGTTCTCTCGATTTCCGTAAGGTTTCAATCCAATCGATTCTTTCTTCTTGAACTCAATGTTATTCCGAAGAAAGAGGTTAGTTCGATTGCGAAAGTAACGTTTTGTTTGAATTTGAATTTTTTTTTTTTCAAAATCAAACACACCTTTCTTCTACAAAATTAGTTCTCTCGATTCTTCGTAAGGTTTCAATCGAATCGATTCTTTCTTCTTGAACTCAATGTTATTCCGAAGAAAGAGGTGAGTTCTATTGCGAATGTAACGTATGGTTTGAATTTGAATTAATTCGCTTTTCAAATATCGTTGTCAAGGCCGTTGTTTGTTCAACCGAGTTCAACGCTCAATGAACACTTAGGAATCTATCAATGAATCACTGAAAATCACCTAAAACCCTCAAGATTTTCAAAAAACCTATACAACAATTTCTAACAGTGTACTATGTGTGGTAAAAAGATGTGTTCTCCTGGGGTTAAAAGGGAATCCATAACAAAAGGCAATATATCTAGCCATAAACTATGTGTTTTGTTTTGTATTGCCTTGCTCAGTATTATATTATACTGTTGTGTGTCCCCTACATCTTCGAATCGGCTTTACTCAAAAATAAACTAAAAATTCATGAAATATTTAAGCATGTGTTTTGGAATTGCATATATAAATCTATTGTTAGATGCGATTGTTGAACAAGAGGATGAGGGAATGGAAAAACCACATCTATTGTTATCTTCTCATCCTCACTCTGTTTATTCATACGTTCCAGGTAAATAATATCCTGTGCATGTAAAGTATACAGGGCAGCTCCGCACCACCGACCGACCGAACGACCGGAAGTTATATAATTGGTATTATTCTTGTACAACAGTTCTTCTCTCTTTCAGTTCGATGTTCTGAATACGGTAGAGTGGTAGTTGAGTGGTAGTGCAGTCTGTCTAGAATAATCATAGTCGTCGACGATGACTATTGTTGGTGGTGTTCTTCAGTCTTTCTAGTGGTTCTACTGTAACCCAACTATTCCACGAGGTTCATACGTAGCGTAGCCCTATCTATCCTATCCTCGACGTCGCATTCATTATATTTCTAACATTCTATTATTTGCTTTTGTAATTCCTATTCATTTTGAATTTCTTGCTTATTATGGAGATAAAAGGGAATCCGAATGAGGTTATTAAGTAATTACAGGGAACTAAAAGAGCAGCTTATGAATAACTATTTTGGATTGAAATTGAAGAGTCTTCTTTTTATTTTATTATTTGAAGAGACGGATGGCTTTAATATATACGATCAGTGGTAATTTGATGATGATCCTTGATTATATGCGTGGATTCTC
>JXPG01004470.1:13383-23451 GCA_001015175.1 Megaselia abdita | reverse complement strand
AGTCGAACCGAAAAAATAGATCGACTAAGTTCCCTGGTACATATAAGGAATCATAAAAGCTATAAAAAGTAATTTTCCTTTAATTGCTTCTTTCCTATATGCCCATGTATTTCCAAAATCTTAAGGAGAGCTTATTACCTTGAAAATGATGTATCACAAGACCCTACATGATTCGAGATAGCGCAGTTATGCACTAAAATGTAAATTTTTATAGGGCATTTTTAGCTTCGGCGGTTTCTTGCTTCCCTAATGATGGGGGTTTAAAAAAATTTAAAATACTTAAAATACAAGCGAAATCTTTTATACGGTATATTGAAATTAGCCGGTCGCGCCAGAATAAAAACAACTTTTTTACAAATATTTGTTATGTTTCATAGGTACTTTAAGATCTAAAATTAATAAAAACTCTGAAAATTTATTTTATTATTATATTATTTTTACTATTGATGGATTCCATTTGTTTGTCATGTCATAGATCTATTACCGACTTAATTTTCACGCAGTGTATTTGTTCCCATTGATTCTTTCAGCAATGCAATAACAATGCGAAAAGTACGATTAAATGCAATTCATTGAATAATTCGAATCAAAAATTCAATTAAAGCGATTGTATGCTTACAAAACTACTTGTATAAACGAAACTAACTAGAGCTGAAGTTTAATCGCGGATCAAGTAATATAAGCTGGAAAAAGAGAGTAGGTAGTAACTAACTAAACAGGGAAACCTATAAATTTTTCACCTGACAGTAATTGATTAAAAGATTTCTTAAATGACATTCTACTAATATGCCGTGAGAAAACGTACATTTTTTTTTCTTTTTCTTTCACTTTCAAAAACATGTTTTACATACAATCAGCTTATACTAAATGTACGCTGTCCATCCGCTGCAGATAAATATAACCAGAATAGAAAATTGAGTGGATGCATAATGAACTTGGTTGAAAAAAGGATCGAGAATGTTAATGATGAGACGGCAACCAATTGAACAAATAATTATTGTGTAAAGAAGGATTTCTAAGTGGTGGCGGCGGTTTTTTCAAATAGCTAGTGTAAATAGCTATTATTCGCGTATTTCACAAAATAAACTTTAACTTTCTGACGAGCTGCTATCTTAGTAATTTTCATATGTAAATTAAAGAAAGCTGGTTTTGGTTCCTGGTCACTCAATAACCATCGTTATAGTATTAAGGTACATAAGATTTCTTTAATGGATTCAGAAAATAATTAGTGGATAGTTGACTTTTCTATTACACTTATGTCATCTACGCTAATTGCATTGGCTAGTTATGAAAAATAAACTTGCTAACAATGACTACATCTAGAACTGTAATGATAACGTCTATATGATTTTTTTGCATATCGTTTAAATAAGACGATTTAACTCTATTAATAATGACCAGAATTATTTTGAAAAAGTATACCTATTTGATTGCTGAGTTTATTTTTAATTTGTTTAGTTTCTACTTGTATACAATGAGCTAGTTAATCAGTGTTCATTTATTGATTTCTATACATTTCTATACTATACTATGTTTACATGTACTATATACATATTCAAATATGTAATTGTTGTTGTAGAATATTTTGTATGAGCAAGAAATTTCATAAAGTTACTTTCTGTATAATTTACTTACATATTTACATGTCACATATCGTAGATTAAGAATACTGATTACGCATGAAAGACTTAAAATATTTTTTAAATTTACTTTTAACTTTTAAAGCATCAACAAAATTGAATAAAAAATACATACATACATATGATGATTATCTGAACCATGGCGTTCCGAGCTTCGTTTAAAAAAAAAGCCAAAGTAATCTAATACATCAGAAAAATATATGTAGTCGTTAATAAATTCAGTTAACTCTGTCAAAATAGATGAAACCTTTTTCGGGAAAGTGAATTCGAACCGAAGTACTGCAGAGGTAGAAATTCCTGAAAACAAACAAAGTTCTAACCGAGCTCCCATTTTTTGAACTCATTTTTCGGATTAAATACCGAGTTCAATTCGAGCTCGGAATTTACTCGGTACTTTTTTCCGAGTAGTTTGGATTATATTGATGTAAGCTCTCCTTCAAGGTAATCTAAACATCGCAGCAGTTGTCGACCTTGTCGTCAGGAAGCTTAGGGTCTAGCTTGTGCGATCTTTTTTGGTTGGGTTTCATNTCTGACATGCTCCAAACATGTCCAAGCCACCGAAGTTGTTGTTTTCGCACTCTATCTACAATACTGCTGTCTGCATAGTGCATATAGCTCATGATTGTATTGTATGCGCCACTTATCGTTTGCATAAAAATATAATTAATTAAAATATAAAATCGAACAATGGAAGATTTCAATTTCACGTCCATAAAAGATTAAAAAAAAAAAAAACAAAATCTGTCAAAAATTACACAAAGATCATTAAAAAGTTATATCTTGAAAGTTCTTCACACACCAAAGTAAAATTGTTAATTGTTGGTGATGTTTGACGAAATAATGACATAACTTTACATTTTTTTCACATTTAACTATAAACATTTATATGAACTCCATTTAACAAGCCACTCAAAATCATGTATTATTTTATATACCTCATTTGGATTATTGAAAGCGGCGTCGATTCAGCAGCTACACAGAAACTGTCTCCATCTCTCTCGGTTTGCGGTCTCAGCTGCCCAGTTTGTGATTCCTGTATAATAAAAAACAGTATCATAGAAAATTCTGACTGCAGAGTTGAAATTGTAACCATATTAATTCAACATACCAATCCACTCAATTTTCTTAAAACTTCTTTGCAAGCCATTAAAATCAACTAGCTTAAAACAAAAATTAGACGTATAGATCGACTCAAACTATATCAACTATTGAAAACTATATCATTCAGATTGTCGCTGAAAACCAGATCCAGAATGTTTCTATTCGAATTTTAGATGCCATTACAATGATACAGTGCCACTGAAGAAATTTCGTTAAAAACACTGAGGATTTTGAAGAACCACCTAAAGGTAAAAAACATCATACATATCATATTCTTGAGAGTAGAGCCGAGACAAATCAAAACAATTAAAATCACCACATATTAAAATTTTATATGTATTCTATAGCATCTTCAAGAACAGATTGCACATTTACAAGACATTTTTGATAAATTCCTTCAGGTGACTTTAGCGTAATATAAATACTAAAAAGACATACTGTTACACATCGATTACTGCTACCATTTCAATATCATCTTATGTGGAACAAACAAAGTTGGAAATGAAAACAATCATCGCACCACCACCATATGATGTTTCCCACTGTATTCAGAGTCTAATACAGTGGAATCAAGCCAGGTTTCAGTAAAAAAGATGACATCTTATGGCAATAAGATGCTGGATGTAAATAGCTGTTTCAGATTAGTTTTGAGTTCTCTCACATTTTGATAATAATACTAGAAGGTATTTGAAGTATTGTATTTAGTTAGTTCTTAGGCGTCGAAAAGTCGATTATTTCTTCTTTTGAAGTCATGGCAACAAGTTCTTGTTGACCAAAAATCTCCTTTAGAATCATCTAAGAGATTAAGATCGAAACGCTTTTGACGTTGGACAGCTTCTAAGATAAGTGGTTCCGTACTGAGTTCTCAATAGTCGAAAGAGGCAGACCTAATAAAAAGACCTGTTCTTCAGAGGCAACCTGCTAATTGATTCTTTCGATCATGGATCCTTGGTTGTTTTTGTCCATTTTGCCAATTTTGTTTAGGACCATTTAACATGTTTGTTTTCAAGGATTATTTTATAATGTAATTTAAAAATAAGCAAACTTTTGACAGCAAATATTCACATACTTTACATCCAGTTAGTTTTATTATTATTAATATCAAGCTTTCAAAAAATAATCATATTACTTGTCCAAAGTTACAATGTGTTTCATGTCATCGTTCAGGTAATTTAGATAGCTTTCAATTCAACTCCTTAGTAACGTCCTCACTTCGCATTAAATAAGTCACACAATTATTTTTAATTTGAGAGAAGTTTTTTTTATAATGGCCATAAGAAATGTCTTCGATATCATAACCATTAAAGAAATTACCAAAGTATATTATTTCTTTAAAGGAAAGAAGGAAAGAGCTCATTCGATGCGTCAGAGTTGACTCGGTTCTTAACTGGAATTCCAAGAATTCACGAACATTTTCGCTAACCAATCTTCCACTCCATCTTCATTCAGATCTTGTCTTATATCTAAATGTAATTTATATCATGAGCGACCGTTGAAGAAGAATCGAATGGGCCATCTTAACAGTGGTATGTGGGATGCAAACAAGTCTCCCGAGATGCTCACTTTGTAACATACTTCAGAGTGTTTTGCGCATTTATTTATAGCAAAAGTTTTAATTACTTTTATGTAAAACAAGTCGAGGCTCATATGAGAAGGTGCTGATGCCGATGCCAGTGGATTGAATATTATTATCATACCCATAACCTTCTTGGTTTCTTTCTGCATTACCTATATAGCAATATAGTGTAGTCAATGATTTAATTTTATGGTATAATCTGGTTTTTATATATCATCAGCTCAGCATTCAACCAGCCGCTTCAAAGTAGTAATCATCATACGCTTCTTTTCGATTTTTGTTTGGGTGGTCTCGAGCTAAACTTTTTAAAGTAGTTACTGTGTTTTTATAGATATTTAAAGGCTTCCTATATTTTAATACCAGATAAGCATTGATGTTTATTGATTTTATGTTGAAGAAAGTTTGTCATATTTGGAACAAAACAGTAGTTTTACACTCGGCTTTATTCTATTGTAAGACCACCGATTTGAAGTGACCAGAAAGACGTTTATTGAAGGTGTAGGAAGATAGAAGAATATTATTCTTAAAAAATATTTATAGAATAAAGTCAGTCGCTATCTAAATGATTACCCAATTGTTTATTAGTTAAAAAATTAAAATCTATAAACTTGTTCAGAGTAATTTCTATAAGTTAAATACGTTAACTAAAAGAATATTCGGAATGTCAAATGTTGGAATTATCATAATCCCCTAAAATGATAATGCGATATAGACATTTCTCAAAGAGTTTGTTTTTCTGTTAATTTGTTTCATTTATTAATTTTAGCATTATTTATGGTATTACTCCTCTATAAGGTCAATCAAGAAAGTCAATCAAGAATGCAAAAGAAACAAAAATTGACTTTTAAGAAATGTTCATTGAAAGTATCTACTGTTCGGTTTTCTAGTCTTGGTTGCACATTTAAATCAAAAATGTTGACATTCCGTATTCGCATCGAGAGTTTTTCGAAACAAACAAAATATATCAGCTCTGGGTCATCTTTCGAAGATCAAGAGGTAATATAAAGAACATCTACTGAAAATGAAAATGCCCTCAATAAGTTGTCGCTAAAAAAACCGCAGACTTTCAGTTTTAGTAAAACTCTGAAATTTTAAATAGCAAAGCTTTGAAAGAAAAGTCTGATTAGCTTAAGTATTGAAGCGTTAGTTACAAAACTTAATAAAATACCGACGACGTATTCGCATATTAAAGTCTCTCTTAATTTTTGTCGCTATCTCTTATAACAGCTAAGTTATAGCTGTAGATCTTAGTCAAAATCTGAAGTCCTTAAAATATAGTTATAATGTAAAAACATAATTTTCGAGTATGATATGTGTTTTAAGAATTAGCATCCAACCTAATTTTTGACTTAGACCCCTTCGGGAATTAATAAGAAATTACATTATTATTCGGTGTTGATTGAGCTTTCCAAATACGTGAAATACGGCTAGAACTCATGAGCTCCAATCTTGACGTTAGAAGACTGCTGGTTGTTTTCTGCTAGATTTCATGAACTTTGTTTTCTAGACACTCTCGCTCAAATTCATTTTTTCGGCTGACTGTTAGTTCGGCTGAGATGTTAGTATATCTTTGTTTTAGATCTTCAACATTTCGGGCCACTATATCGATATAATGCGCATATCCCAGCAATTTAATCGATTTCGTGATGATGTAACTTGATGTTCGAATCTCGGCTCTTCCTACTATGACTTCCAGACAGATGTTAAACAAGTCACAAGATAAAGCATCTCCTTACCTAAAACTTTTTATTGTGGTAAATGCCTTCTTGGATACACGAATAGCACTTTGGGTATGTCCGATAGAGTCATCTAACACAATGTAGATGAGCTTTCTGGGGATGCCCATATAACGCCTGTAGTATTTAAAAGAATGAGATGGACACAAAGAGAACTGTTCTTAGACTCTATCTTTATTATAAAGACCACTTCCTGTTGGTTGGAATACATGCACTCTAAGTTATAAAATTTTATATTAAGGCACTACACCTCCCCTTTTTCTCATGTATATTACTAACATTTAAAATTTTGAACATACATTAATTTTATTTTCAATGCCTACTATCCTTTAAAAATAAATAAAACAAAAAAAACTAAAATTACTTAATACAATAACAAATCCACGAAAATATTATATACAGTGTTATTTACATAAAAAATTAAAACTTCTATTCAATCTATTAATTTTTTGTTTTTTTTTTATTTTTTAATTAATTTTATTAACATCATAAATGTAAGTAAAATATTTCAAATATTCATCCCAATAGAATGCTCAAAAATAGCACTAGCAACTTAGATAGCTTCTTTGTTCTGAATGGGTATGCAAGTGAGATGTTTTGTAAAATTACAAACATTGGTAACATCATATTTGTTATTATTTATTGTGGTTTGAAAGGTCAACTACAAGAACATCAAACAGTCTGTCCGGTGTTTCCGTGAGTTGTAATGGTTCTTTTATTTTTGGATTTGCTTTGTTTAATTGACAACTCTTACAATTTTTCAAAAATGTTAGGACGCCTCTCGAAACATGTTTCCAATAGTAGTACATGCAAGAAGTCGTTCGTCGACCAACACGACCACTATGGTATTATGAAATGGTCATTATGAAATTTGTTAAGTAAATACAGTTTTTCGTCGACTTTGTTAATTAATGTATGATTTTTTACAACAGAAATTATAACATTTTTTAAAAGTTCATTGCAAGCTTTTTTAAATCCATTTTTATTAAAATACTAGAATTATTGATCATCGTCATTCAATTGTAGTTCACTGAATTGAAATCTACCAGCTTCTTTTTCAAGCTTGAGAAGTAATGACTCTAATTCCATTTTCTCATTAATAGGATCAATTTGAACAAAAAATACACATTTTCTCTTAAAATATACTTTTATGTGCATGGTCTTTTGTATTGAAAAACTTCATTTTTGGAAAGTTCTGATTTTCCTTATGCCTTCGTACACATTCAAATTTACTAACAAATTCGAATTCTTTGTTACGGAATTAATGTTATTTGAGTAAGTCTTTTTGATCGGGTTTGAATACCGTAAACATTATTAATTTCGTTGTTTAGTTTCTTTGCGGTTTGAAATATTTATTCTGGACAAAGCAACATAATTTTCTTTTCTTTAATGTTCTACTGTGAAATTATACTCTTCGAGGTCTAGACGCATTCTTGTTAATTGTGATGATGGATTTTTTAAGGCAAATAAATAGGTTAACGGTTTGTGATCACTTTTAATTTTGAAATGAGGTCCAAAAATATATGGTCTGAAATGCAGAACTGTGAAGTGAATAGCAGCTAACTCTTTTTCAATTGTAGACTTGTTATAAGCTCGCCTTTAGTGAATGATCAGGAAGCATACTAGATGGGTGAAATAGGTTTGATAAGAAAGGCAACTTTGCTGATCAGATGTTATTTATTGACTGATCTTAAACATAGCTAAACCTTATTACTAATTATTGAACATGACACCTTTATGAAGTGTCAGTGAAATGCAAGTTATATGAAAAGTTATTCGAAAAATTAATTGAAAACTGAAAATAAACAATTAATTAATAATATTATTAAATCAAAACAAAAGAATCTTAAAGAATATTTGGTACCATTCTAAGCTTATCTTTATATATTTTGATTAACTTATTCTTATCATTGATGACAATTAGGTTCTTCAATGCTTACAACTTTAAATGGTCCTTTATATAAAGGTTCAAACTTATGTCTAGGAAAATTTTCTATTAAAACTAAGTCATTAACATTTAATTTTAACGGTTTACTAGTTTTGTCATAAACCATTTTTTTATCTTGTTTTGCTTGTTCTATCAATCTTTGAGCACGTTGATTATATATTTGCAATCGATACTTCAACTCTGCGTAGTACGAGTCTAGATTGTAGATAGGATCTATTTGTTCGGGATTAAGAAAATCAAAGCTTGGAGGTAGTTTTCCAAAAACTAATTGGAACGGACAGTAGTTGTTTACACTTGATGGAGTTGTGTTGAAACAATAGGTGAAATACTTCAACCATTCATCCCAATTATCACGACAAGTATCAATATATGATCGAATGTACTCGTTGAAACGTTCTACCACACCTAATGTCTGATGATGGTAAGCTGTATAATTTTTATGAGTAATTTTGAGTAAAGAGCAAACTTCACTTAGAACTTGGTTCAGATATTCAGTTCCCATATCTGTGAGAATTTGTTTCATAGTTCCGTAGATGAGAATAAAATTCTCGAAGATGGCTTTAGCTACAGTCTTCGCACTTTTGTTAGTGACAGGGATAGTTACTAAATATTTTGTAAGATTACATATAATATTAGCAGCGTACTCATTACCTTCATTTGATTTAATCATTGGTCCAATAGTGTCAATAGAAACTATATCAAAAGATCTTTAACGAGTTTGTGTTAATGTCATTTTTTCGATCGGTTTATTGATGGGTTTGTTTTTGTTCAATGTTTACAGTTTTTTACGAATGTTTTTATATATTTATACATATTTTTCAACGAATATTTGCATAAAATCTTTTCTTTTAATCATTTGATTCCCGGGTGGCCACCGAAATGGGGTTATCGTGATATAGTTCGATAATTTTTCTTTTTTCATTTTCAGATTTTATGAATGTTTGTTTGGGCGTTAACGCTATTTGAATCTTTTTAATCTTTTCGTGGGCTGTAGCTTTAAAATTTTCAATGGAGATCTCTTTAAAAATATTATTATTTAATGATAATTGCAACTTTGCTTCTGAATTATCAATGACTGCTTTCTCCAGTTCAGGTAAAAATTGATCTAAATCAAATTTACCATTATTGATGAAACGTGAAATACTAAGTTTTGAAACATTCCTATTACCTTTTAACAATAAACAAAATTTATCTGCAAAATTGAATTTCAAACGCATAAATTTCTTTACTTCTCTGAAACTATTCACTTCATATATATTAACAGGTAAAGTTTTATCGATTTTTTCAGGTTTTTTAACGAGTTTTTTGGAAGCCGATCTTGCATCTTATGAATTTGATGTTCAGGTATTGATTTGATTGCATCAAAGTCAATTCTAGAAAGCGTATCTGCTCCAGAATTGTTTGATCCTTTGATGTATTCAATTTCAAAGTCAAAATCTTCGAAATCGAGTCGCATCCGCATAAATTTAGAAGAAGGATTTTTCAAAGAAAGCAAATAAGTTAGGGGCTTATGGTCTGTTTTGACAAGAAACTTCGTACCATAAAGGTAAGGTTTAAAATGTTGAATAGCCCAGTGAATAGCAGCGAGCTCCCGTTCTATATCCGTCTTGTTCTGTTCACCTTTTGTGAAGGTTCTAGAAGCATATGCAATTGGGAGATGGAATGTCCATTGACTCAGGATTGCACCTCAAGAAATATTGCTAGCATTCGTAGTCACACAGAATTGTTTTGAAAAATCAGGGTAGTTTAGTATAGGGGATTTAGTGAGAGCAGTTTTAAGATAGTTAAAACATTTTTCACAGTCGTCGGTCCATAACAATTCTGTGTTTTTTCTGGTTAGTTTATTCAAAGGGAAAGCATAGTGGGAAAAATTAGGAACAAATCTTCTATAGTAATTGCAGAAGGCAACAACCATATGAGCAGAATTCGCATCAGTAGGTCGAGGATATTTAAGAATATATTCAAATTTGGAGTCATCAGGGAGGCTACATTCATTGGTACATTTATGTCCCAAATATGTAACCTCATGTTTAAAGAAATTACATTTATCAGGATGGAGTTTTAAAT